>JAUNZO010003744.1:0-89650 GCA_031894775.1 Chloris gayana
TCAATTTTCTGTTGATTAATTCCTTGTGACTTGCGAGACACATCAATACAAGATACATGCAATTTGGGGACTGGTTCAGAAACCATCAGGTTAAGAGCGTCCCCAATGGTTGCTTCTTAGTTAACTCTAAGAATTATTTATTAGAGAAAAAGAAGAGAGAGAAGATTGCTAGCTCTTGTTTAAGAGGCAGCCTCTAACATTTATTGAGGCACTCGACATGTGGATCCAATTGTTACTTTAGAGTTGATATGAAATCTTAGATGACTCTTAGATAACTCTTAGATGACGTGGAGAGTTAGTGCCATCTCTATCTTTGGGAACGCTCTAAGAGCAATACACTATTGTCGACTTGGCTAGGTTAGGTAAGCTAAACCCCGACAACTAGAGATCATGAAGAACGGGGCACAAGCCTTGGCTCTACACTCACGACAATTATTGTCCTTTTGGCGGTGTCTCCGAAACTCTAGAGTTTACAAGTATTTGTATTTATATGGTTACACATTGAGACAAAGTTTGAGTCTTGAGAAACGGGCCATGTGTCGATCAGCACAAAGTCGGTGAAGACACCTCCCATGTTCAACGTGATGTCTTCTCTAAGTTTGTTCCTAAACCTTCTATAGCTTCCTAGTAGGCCTCCTTGCCAAGGTTCTTCGAAGTTTAGCCTTGTATTGCACGTTTCGAATCTTAAAATTTTCTTTTATCTCTTTGTGATAAATATTGTCGTATACTTGCCTTATGGATATACTGATGATAAATGAATGGATACTTAAAGACACGGTAACAAATCAATGAAGATAAAGCTGGCGAGAGAAAGTCAACACACTGGTCCCTAACCAGTCCGGAATAATAGAGGATTCCATATACCGGTATGGAGATAAGACGGGTATCAAGGCCGACGTATGATGACTTTAGAAATAAGTAAAGGAGCAATTTGTAGTTATTAGGACTCGAATTAATAAGGAAAGCTAGAGATAGAGTCTCCGCATATGTAATCCTTGTAATCGACTAGGACTCTACATGTAACCCTAGCTCCCCTGGATAACGGCAGAGCAGGAATCTCCGAAAACTCTCCGATATCTTGCAATTAGCAATCTGCTAAAGGCAATACATAACACACAAGACGTAGGGTATTACTCTCCATCGAGAGGCCCGAACCTCGTCTAAAATCGCGTGTTCTTGTGTGTTCCGTATGTTGCACCATCGAATTCCACGCTCGTAAGGGACCGGGTAGTTCTAGTGCCGAGTTTAAGACTCGACATATGGCGCGCCGGTAGGGGTCCCGTCGAGTTTTCAGCGAGTTCGATGGCTTCTTCGTTTGATGTCGACTTCGCACCCGGCTTCAAGATCTGCTTCGGGTCCCTCGACTTTGAAGTCGATTCCGCCGGAAAGTTGCGTTTGATGAATCCGACTCGTAGTCGGGCCGCAGCTTCGAAACGTGATCACCCGCCGCAGTCGACACCTCATGCTTGAAACCTTGCGGATCCGATGCAGCTTTAACGCGAATCATCGGACCGCTCACGCCTCGGACCGGTACCCGGTCTACGATGATAAGTAGCTCTACCAAGCTTGATAAGGACTTCGAGGAAGGATCTCCAGCCTTCTTCCAAGTACTCATGACGGGTCCAATTCTTCAAGAACTCACTCCGAGGAAGTCGCCGCGCGCGAAACAAACGGAGCGAATGGAGAAGATCCACCTCTACAACCTTCAGCCGCGAATCATCGCGCGAACATCGCCGACACTAGTCGGGCGGGAGGAAGTGTTCCCGCGACCGCTGCGCCCGCTCATCGGGCCGTTGCCGAAGCGATCTGGAGACCCGGCGGAAACATCCCCAGGATATAATAGCCGGCGTGGATGCCACGGTGGAAGACGCCATTGCTCTTCAAGCAGAGCATTGTATTTGAGCTCGATGGAGGTCGAATTAAATGGCGCCCGAGTCTTCACGTCACCGATCCACAACATTGTGGGGGTAAAGCAAATTCTCGAGACAATACCGGAGGAAGTCTTTGAAAGGACCTTGAATCCCACTTCCTTGTGACTTTTATGCAGCAAAGTGAGGTACTGGCCAAAACCGGTCTGACTCTGTTTGGCAAACCGGTCAGGCTGGTTTTGCCTGCAGATACACTTTGATTTGACGATCATCTAGCGGATGCTTGCTCATTTTAACAAGTAGTACATGTATTATACCTTGAGGTTAGTACATACCTGTAGATTGACAAACATGTGCTCTACTAGAGAGCTATTAAGCGCATCTTATGGCATAGATAGGGATTGCTCCTCAATTTGCAAAGATAACACAAGGATAAAAAGGAAAGGAATTCTTACTCACTGAGAGCAGGTTTGTGTTCTCACTATCTTCTCAAGGTGCCATTGGGTAATGAGTATGCATTTGCTCTTATGCTTGAACCATGAGATAAAAGTTTTCTTTTATTTTTCAAGCCTCCAATGCACCTATAGTCCTGCGGTGTAAGTCATTCTTCCTTTGGTACCCAAGACATGTTGGGTCCATGTAGGTTAGTGATCAATGATTTAGGCACCCAAATGGCATTTGCATTAACAAATGATGAACTAGTCATCATTTTAGTGCTAGCACTATTGGTTACCTTTTTAAGATTATTTTGAACCCAATTGACAACTGTTACCTTAGACATATTACCTTTTGGACAATCTACGCTAAGATGTCCTTTATGTCGGCAAGTGTAACATGTACGTCTTTTGATCTTGTTGGCCACTCTGTGTTCTCCCTTTTGCTGATTAATCTTGGATGCTTTGCTCATGTTTGGCCTCTTGCACTTATGGACCAATTTTCTCGTTGACTTCGGTGGAAGTACACAAAACCGGTCCGACCGGTTTCTCAAACAGGTCCGGCTGGTTTTGTCTCGCGTAAACGGGTTCAATGCAGTTTGCAATCATGTGCCCCTTTTTCTTGCAACCATAGCAAACTCTTGTCTTGGTAGATCTTCTAGTTCTTCTTGATTGCTTTGAATCTTCATTGTCAAGCTTGGATGAACACATAGAAGCATAATGACCCATGTCCAAGCACTTGAAGCACTTCACATGATCAAGATTTGTATTTCTTCTTTCTTGCTTCAAACTCTTGATCATCTTGTGATTTTCTTGATGAGAGCTTGACCTTGTGACGGCTGATCCCTTCTCAAGCTTCTTCACCATGTTTTCACGGTTATCTTGAGAAGGTTGCACTTGGTGTTTGCCCTTTAATTTTGTGAGCTCCGTCTCAAGTCTCTTGACTTCTTGCTTGAGATCATCATTCTCTTTTGCTATGAAGTCATCACTAGATTTTACAATAATTTGCTCAACATTTGAAAGTTGGCCTTGAGAGCAACAAGAGTTAGCACAAATAAATTCAATTGACTTTTGTGAGCAAGTGCATTTTTGTGTGAGAGGTTGATAATGTTTTACCGATGTTACCACAACCTCATGAGCCACTTGTAGCATAGAATGTGAATCTTGAAGTGTTTCATGAGAGCACATAAGCTCCTCATGATCTTTTTGCACCGTCACATATATGCTAGTGAGCACTTCAAGTTGATCATTGAGATCCTCATTTTCTTTCCTTAGGGCTGCAGCACAAGAAGAAGCATTAATAGCACAAGTATACTCCTTTTCTAGTTTTTCATATTTACCGATCAAGGAGGTGTGCGATTTGCTTGAGTTTCTCATGTTCTTCATGCAGAGTCTTGAGCTCTTCCATCTTGTCAATGACAAAGTCTTCTTGTTTCTCTAACTCGCTTTTCTTGCTCTTGAATCCTCACCACGAGCTGCATGACTTTGACCAAGTCTCTTTTACTTATGCTGTCGGATATGAAGTTAGCTTCATCATGTTCACTTTCATCTTTTTCATCCATGCCACGTGATTCATGACTCTTGGATGATAGTGAACTGCTCCGGGAGGTTGACTCTTCACTTGGTTGGTGGCGCTCATTTGAGATCATTGATGTAGTCGTGAGCTCCGACTCATTTTCTAGCAATGACTCCATTTGATTGCTTGAGCCATATGTTTCCTCAAGAGCCTTCCAAAGTAAGTGAGCGAGTCTTTAGGGGGCCGTGCTTCTCAAAGATCATGTTGTCCACTTCGCACTCAAAGCACTAGACAAAGTGTGATATGCACGGGCTTCGAGATATAAGCATTTCTTTTGCGCACTAGTTAGAGAGGATCTCTCTAAGGCATAAGAAAAGCCTATATCTACGATCCACCAAATTTGAGAGCTCATTTCACGAAGGTACGAAGACATGAGAGTTTTCCATAGAGCAAAGTTTGCTCCATGAAGCCGAGGTACCTCAAATGAAGGTGTGAAGACCTAAGGATGCGACATCGTCGTTTCTCCAAGCGGTTAAGCCTAATTAGGAGATTAGGCTCGATACCAATTGAAAGGACCTTGATGTCGCCTAGAGGGGGGTGAATAGGCGAATCCTGCAAATTAAAACTTAATCCCGAGATCAGCACCAAAACCGGTCGGACCAGGTTACCAAAACCGGTCGGACCTGTTTTGACAAGGAATGCAGGAAACCTTGCTCTTCTATCTATCTCGAACTAATACTCGGAGTAGTGCCTCAAATGATGTTGGTTGCAGTAACACTTAGTCCCTACACATCACAAACAAGCACAACCAAGTAGATCGAAGCGGAAGCACAATATGAGATAGAATAAAAACAAGAGAGGCAAACCGAACAAGATGACACAAGAGTTGTTTGCCGAAGTTCGGATTCACCCCGTGAATCCTACGTCTCCGTTGAGGAAGCTTGAGTTGCTCCAACTCCAAGCCGGGTCTCTTTCAACCACTTTCCCCGATGCACTATCTTGATCTTTTCTCTTCCGGAGGCAAGATCGCAACCTTCACAAACTGACCCTTGGCTCACCACAACTTGGGAGCTCGTGGGTAACGCCTAGCCGTCTAGGAGGCTTCACCTCCAAGAGTAACAAATGCCACAAGATTGCTCAACGTAGCCACAAAGTGCTCAAGGCTTGGATTGCTCACAAATGCTCAAATCTCTCAACCCAACTCAAAGATTTTCACCAAATCACTCAAGTCTCACAAAGAGGTGTTGGGGAGAGCTCAATATGGCCGTTGGGATGTTCTGAAATGGTCCGGAACCAGCAACCCTCGAAAGAGGGGGAGGGAGGCTATTTAAACTGTTTCGAAAAACTAGCCGTTGGACGAGTCGTCCAAAACCGGTCCGACCGGTTTGCCAAACCGGTCCGACTCTGTTTTTGACCAGCACAATGATTAAGCTTCAAAAGGCACTCCACTCATTTCTATTTGATCTCTTCTCACCAACTTTTGTGTATAGGTTCTATAAAAGGTCTAGAACACTATTACTCTCAAAGCGGAGGTAAAACCCTAGGTTTACAAAACCGGTCCGACACTGTTACCCAAACCGGTCGGACTCTGTTTTGTCAGTCGACACACTAGCGAGGATGGTTTTCAAGGTTTTCCTCTCATGGCTTCTCACTTGGGATGTTGAGCACTTTGGACACTATAGAAGCATGATGTTGCATCCCCCTTGATAGTACGGCAAACCTATACTCAAGATTAAAAGCAAATACACATTTTTCACTTCTTGAGCTTGTAGACTTGTCACTTGCCACTTTATCAATTTTGCTTCAACTTGGGGTTGTCAACATGAATAGAGATCCAAGCATATCCACCTTGAGCTGATGACCATGGATTTTATCATCAAATAAACAAAGCTCCATATTTTATCCATGTCCTCTTTTCTTTCTTGATTCACATATAATTGACACTAGAAAATATACAATCCTTCATGGCCTTTTTGATTCATCGGATTTAGCATCCACTTGCTCTTCTCCACCACAATGGTTCATCGGCGCCAAGCCTCTTGCTTGCCCTTCTCCAATGTATGGTCCATCGTAGCCAAGTCCTTGCTAATCCTTCATCAAACTTACCATCAAGATTGACACATTTCTTTGCATCATCCATTAGCACACATTTGATATTCATCTTCATGTTGTATTGATTTTTCGTTGTGATGTATATTGCTTGCTTGATATGAAACCAAGAATTAAGTCACCAATAGACATGGTGATACTCTCATTGTCCAATGTGAGACATATCAACTATCTTCATTTTTCTTCATGTAACACATAGTATAATGTTTTCACCGTTGATCATCCATGTGCTTCGTCTTCATCACATTCTTTGTCATATGGTAGTCACGTATATACATGTGATTGTGCACCACGTTCCTTTTTCTCATTTTTCCTCACTTGTTTGTCATACACTTAAATCTTCATCTTATGGAGTCCATGATCTCATACAAATAATATCCATAAGTGTGCTTTCCAAATGATGATTCATAATGATATCACAATTAAATTCCTGCTCATCATCTCAATAAACATATTAGTCCTTTAATCGTTTTGTCAATCAATTCACCAAAACCTACTAGGGAGCTAGATGCACTTTCAGTCTTCAACGCAACGTCGGGGCTACAACGCGCTTTGAGTTTGGTGGACGCGGCTGCTCTACAAACAAATTAACTCGTCCATGACAGAGCTGAATCCTCCGATCGCTCACGTTCTCACTCGGAGCGGCCGGCAAGGGCCCGGTCTGAAGGAGCTTCTTCCGGCGGAAGGCTTGGGCCTCGACACGGTCCGATCGCGGACGAGCACGAACGAGCTCCGGACCAAGATCTGCTCGTACCGCTCAACGACAATCGTGATGCTCGCAATGTGCTTATCGACCGTCATGTAGAGAGGACGGAGGAGCGCAGGAGACAAGAAGAAGATGAGCGGCAACGGACCTGTCATGTTGATGATCGTCCGTGGGATCATGCCTCACCCCGCCCACACGTGACTAATTCGCCCGGGCGTGGACCGGCCGCTTCGGTGCCGCCCCGTGCGGAAATCCTCCGCGCAATGATCATCGAGGGCATGGTAATCGACATGCTCATCATGACGACCGGTCAAGAAGAGATGATCGACGTGATAGCGAGAGATCGAAGAGGACGAGACAACGAGACAGGGACGGGGAGCCCCGACGAGGTGATAACGATCGTCAAGCGGCGCATCCGCCTCCGCCTCCTCCTCCACCTCCTCGTACACAGCACTGCGGAGCAAGTGAACAACGATCGCCGGGATAGTTCAGGAAATAGATATCAAGACGATCGCTACTATGACTACGATGATGACGGGGATCGTAACTACCGACATTACCCTCGTCGGCGCTCTCCTTCACCGGTCCGGACCGGCCTAGAAGATGATGAGTACTCCGTAATCCCTGCCTTCACACGGGATCTACGCATTTGCAAATACCACGGGGATTTAAGCCCGGGGCCATCGACAAGTATGATGGCAAAGCGCCTCCTGCTGAGTGACTTCGCATGTATACTACTGCCATCCGATCAGCGGGAGGGGATACTTTTGTGCTAGCTAACTACCTCCCCATGTGCATGGAGCAGACTGGACGCTTGTGGTTGCAATCCTTACCCGAGAGATCTAACTCTTCTTGGGGCAATCTCACCAAAAAGTTCGTGGAGAATTTTCGGGCGACTTGTGAGAAACCGGGGAACCACTTCGACCTCAACAGAGCTGAAGCGAAGCCCGACGAGACCCTTACGAAGTTCATCAGGCGTTTACGCAACAAGAAGGCCTTAATCCCCAATGTTCCCGATCAGCGAGATAATTGCGGCGTTTCAAGCTATCGTCCGAAGTGAAGCATTAGTTCATAAGATTGGAAGGCGTAATCGGAACCTTACCATGACGGCGTCGGAATGCTTCAAGATAGCAGACGATTATGCTGCTTGGAGAATCAAACGTGGTCAATTTGCGCGGAAACAAAGGGAAGGAGCCGAAGCACGACCAAAGCAACCAGTATGGATTCAAAAATAACAACAAGCGCAAGGCTGATCACCTTGTTGCAGCTGTCGACCAATCTCATGGAGGAGATCGGCCGGCACCTCCTAAGAGAGGTCCGAGAGAACGACTTTCGTTCGAAACGCTTACGGAAGGCCCTTGCATGATTCATAATGGGAATCATAAAGCTAAGGAGTGCTTTCTATTGAGGCCGTTCGCTCAATTCGCTTTAAAGATAATACCCCGGTCTAGACACCGGAACCGGAGGGAGGACAAAGGCAAGGATAAAGAGCGTGATGATAATTGAAAGTGAATATAGGCCCCTAATTATAGTTTTGAGTGATTGACGTCAATACAATTAAAAAGGACTAATGTTTCAAATGAGCTTGTGCGCGAGTGCATATTTAAAATTCAATTGAGAGCAAAGAAACACAAAAAGGAAGTGGCCAAGTACGTCGAGAATGCTTCAAGATAGCGAGATGACTATGCTCGTTGGAGAATCAAACGTGGTCAATTTGCGCGGAAACAAAGGGAAGGAGTCGAAGCACGACCAAAGCAACCAGTATGGATTCAAGAATAACAACAAGTGCAGGGCTGTTCACCTTGTTGCAGTGCTGTCGACCAATCTCATGGAGGAGATCGGCCGACACCTCCTAAGAGAGGTCCGAGAGAATGACTTTCGTTCGAAACGCTTCGGAAGGCCCTTGTATGATTCATAATGGGAATCATAAAGCTAAGGAGTGCTTCCTATGGAGGCCGTTCGCTCAATTCGCTTTAAAGATAACACCCCGATCTGGACACCGGAACTAGAGGGAGGACAAAGGCAAGGATAAAGAGCGTGATGATAATTGAAAATGCATCTAGGCCCCTAATTATAGTTTTGAGTGATTGACGTCAATACAATTAAAAAGGACTAATGTTTCAAATGAGCTTGTGCGTAGTGCATATTTAAAATTCAATTGAGAGCAAAGAAACACAAAAAGGAAGTGGCCAAGTACATCATATTTGCAAAATTTGGAAAATGGTCCAATTATGCTCAAGATGAAGATGTGAAGTTTTTTTGTTTGTCTTGAGTATAAGAAACACCGTACTATCAAGAGGGACACACAAGTATGAGGTGTGAAAAATGAAAGTGCTCAAAACTCCATCAAAATAAAAAATCAACTTCCCATCTCATAGGAGTCGGACAATGTCCGAGTCCCTCGGACATTGGAGTCGGACTCCGGAAGGTTGCCAAATCACAAAATCCAATGGGAGTCCGACTCGGTCGGACAATCCACTCGGACTCCGAGAGAGCTCGCCACTCTTTTAAAACCCTAGGAGTCGGACTCCGTCGGACAATATCCGACTCTCTTGTCTAGTCGGATATATCCGACTTATGTCGGATTTACTACTCGGACTCCGGAACAAAAACAATTTTCCGAGTCGGATATATCCACTGTATCGCCTAGCGGCGGCCGCTGCATCTTGGGCATCTTGGTCTAAAGCGAGGGCTGCCGCACCACATTTAAGGGAGCGCCGTCGGATCTAGAGGAACATCCTCTATCGGTTCGAAAGCAGTACCAATGAGCGAATTCTTTAGCTCATTGAACCGATCTTCAATAGTGTCCGGGTGAGCGCCGTCTTTGATGAAGTTGAAATCGCAGTCTTCAACCGGAGTCCAAGACCGGATTATAGCGGCAATGTGACCTCCCCCGATGCAGCGACCATCTTGGAGTGCTCTCCGATCCTTCTCGGAAAGCCCGGATAGCGAGTCTTAAGATCTACTTTGTTCGGTCAATGGAATGACCGCCGTTTAGATACTCGAGCGTCCGCACCATGCCTGCAGCGAAGTCCGAAGAAGACAAAGGAAGAGTTATCGATACGATCCGGTATCAAAAAGGAGTTTATTCAATGAAAGTGTAAAAGAAATAGCTTACGTACGTAGTCGACTTCTGCGGCTACGAATCTGCCTTTAATGTTGACATTCGACTCCCTTAATTTGGCTTCACTTTTCAGCGAGACGCTTGATTTCATGTTCCTTAGCTTTGAGCGCAACTTGGACAGACTCATGAACAGTCCTTAAAGCACTCTCTTTCTCTGCTTGCGCTGCCTTTACCTCCTCCAGAGCTTCCGCTAATTCGGTCTTCGAGCGGGCATCGTCGGCCTCCGGCATTTTGTTGGAACGCGAGTCTGCGCGAGAATATTGTCCTTGGCGGTGAGCTCGCCTTCCGATTCTCCAATCCGAGCTGCCTGTTGTTCTTCAACTCTGTGAGCCTTCCAACGAGTTTTTTCTTGTGCAGCAGCTTTCTCTACAAGAGTTTCTTTCGCCTTTTTATGGGCAGCGACAAGATTTTCAAGTGCTGGAACAAAACAAGACCGGTCGAGAAGAGGAAGAAGTTAAATGTAGGATGTGATGATAAGATTAAAGACCTACTTCGGATTTCTTTGCGAAGCTTGACGATTTCTTGCCGAGCGTTCCTTCATCAACCGGTGGGTGTTTAACAAGTTGGCCTCCCTCTTCGACAGATCGGTTTCCTTGGACTTCAAACCGGCGGTCCGAGATTCAAGCTCGACCAACCGCTCTTGATTATGATACATGTTGACGGTCCTTATGGTCCAATTTTACCGTCAACATGTTGCATCTTTTTGAATCAAACACCATCACCAAGAATAGACATAGGGATTATTTCTAACAAATTCCACTAGTCTTGGTGAAATTATGAATGCGGGTGCAATTCATATGAAAACGAGGGAAAACATGCACGAAACATGGGCTTTGCAATCGACGGATTTTCCCGGACTAAAGAATATAGTCCAAAAGCCCAAAACCACAAAACAGAGCCTCAACATCAAACCAAGCAAGTGGATTGGGCCGGTACACAGCCGAGGGAAGGCACCGAGAGAAGAATCAAGCCCGGGGAGTCCGGGCCGGTTCGGCGAACCGCCCTAGTGGGTTCGGCCGAGCCGACGGGTGGGCCCCCTGGCCCATCTTTCTCGGCGGTTTGTCACCAGACGTGCGGAGGTCGGTTCCACCTGCAATTAATGCCACCGACGTACGGAAACCGCCTCCAAGTTGCCGACCTTCCAAGGCTATAAATAAAGGGCTACACCCCCTCTCTCAACACACCACCAACATCAAGATACAAGACAAAACTCTCATCCTTAGGCCAAGGGCCTCTTGTATTTTAGTAGAATAGGAGAGAGGGCAAGGAAGAGGAAGGAGTGTTCCTCCCTTTTGTAAAGTGGAGTAGTATTTCCTTTTCTTTTACCTTGGCGTGTAAACACTCTTTTTGGTGATTTATACGTGGTGATCTACTTATCTATCGTGACATATCTTTGTGTTAGACGTAATTCTTGTTATACTTGTTTACGGGATCATCGCTTCGCAAGAAGTACTCTAGCTTTACGAACTCGGTTCTAGGCCGAGGCTAGAGTAGTGGTCAATAGCATAGACGTGGTGTCTAGAGTTGGAGATCGCCTTTGTTTGCTTGTGTGCCCCACGGTTTGTAGAGGTAGGTGGCGGGAAGTGACAGCCCTGTCATCCAAAGGAACCCTCCACGTTCGGGTACATAGTAGAGCTTTCGTAGACCGGAGTGGCTTGGCGAGACCAAGCCTAAGACGGTGCCGAAGTAAACAAGTCTAGCTTGCGTTCGTCTACCTTTAAAGGATAAATAGATAAGAGTCACCCTCTCGACCCTATTTTGCTACGTTGTCTTGGTTGTCCTTGGGTAAACTAACCTTGTTGCGAAATACTACTGTTCCCTAGCGGATATAAATACGATACCTTGGAATACTCCGGGTGAAGTGCTACAACGGTATTCCGTGCGCTTGCGGATTCATTCGTGACGTAAGAAATACCAACAAGCATTTACGGCGCCGTTGCCGAGGAACGGTTGTTATCTTTGTAACGAATCGGGTTTGCCCTCGTAATCTATCTTACTTACCGTTCTGTTTTTATTTTTTTCCTTACATTCAAAATTTCACAAAAACATATCATGGAGTCACACCCAACCATCCAATCTTTCTCCACTCCACGGGGTGAACTCTTAGAGCCACCATCATCATCACAACCTATTTCTTCACCTGGCTATGAGTTCTCCCCGATTACATTTCGATGATTAGAGGTTTATCCTTTTCGGGTTTTAAACATGAAAATCCTTATGAACACTTGCGAGAGTTTGAACATTTGTGTTCATGCCGATTGATCCATGGCATGACACAAGAAACATTGAAGTGGAAGTTGTTTCCCTTCTCTCTCAATGAGAAGGCGAAGCAATGGTACACTTACACCGCTAAGAGAGTGAACGGTGATTGGAAAGAATTGCGAGACAAATTTTGTCTAGCATTCTTCCCCGTATCTCGTATCACTTCTCTACGAGCGGAAATAATAGGCTTTCGACAAGAAGAAAAGGAAACCTTAAGTGCGTCATGGATTCGGTTCTGTTCTCTAACGGACTCAGGACCAGAATTATTGCTCCCGAACCCGTTTTATTACAACACTTTTATTCGGGATTGAGCAACGATACCGCACTTTATCTTGACACGGCCGCGGGTGGATCTTTTTCTCATAAGACCATAGCGGAAGCACACGAACTTTTGGATCGAATTGTGGAAAACACACCTTTTTCCGCTGACTTACTCGTAGAGCGGAGTCGGAAGATGAGGAACTCGTTGTGCAAGAGACACAACACTTGGTGCCCATGATGGAGCACCTAGCACTCGAGTCCTCATCTAACACAAGAACAATGATAGAGGAAGATGAACCTCTTGATTTCCCATTTGAGTTCAAGGAAGAAATTTTTGAAGATTTTGGAAACACCTTGAACTACTCCTATCAAAAGAAACCAGCACTCCTGCACCAACCCCGAACCTATTGAAAAATCTCTTCTCTTAAAAGCTGTTCGGAAGTTGACGGCAATTATGAGCGATGAATGGTTGATGGAAAACGAACTTTCTTCGGAAGTTCTTCGACTTGATCATCCTAGATCAACCATTCGTGGCTCAATTCGGGGAGTAATGGTAGATGTTCTCTATAATCCTCTAGTAGGTGCCAACATCATGTCCGAATCTTTTGCTTCAACTTTATTTGGAAACGAGACATGGGCACCTTCGACAAACTCCTTAAAGCCCCACGGGGCAATTTTTGAGAGTTTGGGGATCATTAGAGATGTTTGCATTAAGCGTAATGAAGCGAGAGGTTTCCTTGGACTTTCACGTTTTCGGAATCCTGGATTTCGATGTTTTGGTCGGTCATCCCATAGAAAAGCTTTTCTTAGGGATATCACCTTCGGGAACCTTAGACTTCACCCTCGGCAAGAAAACTTTTTCTCTTCCTATCATTCATGCACAAAACTCTTTTGCCGAGGAGCCGCTTGTGGAAGAAGAATGCATGAAGGAGGTTATGGCAATTTTTCCTCATGAAAACCCCGAATCATCCTTGGATGAAGATGCTCTTGATTTCATTTTAGAAGAGGATGATTCGGCGGAAACTTTTGAGCTGCCAGAAACTTTTACACCTACGCCACCTCCGTAGAGCTCAAAACTCTTCCACCGAGGCTTGCGCTACGTTTTCTTCACGGAAATCCCGAAACCCCTGTCATCATAAGTGACAAGCTTTCGGAGGAGGAAGCTGCAAAACTCTTAGCCGTGCTAGAAAAACATCACTCCGTTTTTGGGTACTCGCTTGGAGACCTCAAGGGAATCAGCCACGCTCTTTGCACCCATCGCATTCCCATAGACCCCGATAGTACACCATCTAGGGAACCTCAAAGGAGGTTGAACAATGCGATGCGGGAGGTCGTTAAAAAGGAGGTCTTAAAACTTTTACATGCTTGGCATTATCTATCTGTTCCACACGGCGAGTGGGTGAGTCCGAGTGCAGGTTGTACCCAAGAAAGGAGGAATGACGGTCGTCCATAATGACAAAAATGAGTTGATCCCTCAACGCACCGTCACGGGATGGAGGATGTGCATAGATTACCGAAAACTTAACAAGGCTACAAAGAAGGATCATTTTCCGCTGCCCTTCATCGATGAGATGTTGGAGCAGTGCAGCAAATAATTCTTTCTTTTGTTTCCTTGATGGGTATTCGAGGATATCATCAAATCCCCATCCATCCCGACGATCAAAGTAAAACCACTTTCACATGCCCCTATGGAACTTACGCCTATCGACGAATGTCTTTTGGGCTTTGCAATGCACACTGCTTCTTTTCAACGTTGCATGATGTCTATCTTTTACGACATGATCGAAGAGATTATGGAAGTATTCATGGATGATTTCTCTGTTTATGGAAAAACCTTCGATCATTGTTTAGAAAATTTAGACAAAGTCTTGCAACGTTGTCAAGAAAATGATTTAGTGCTCAATTGGGAGAAATGCCATTTCATGGTTAGAGAAGGCATAGTTACGGGGCATTTGATTTACGAAAGGGGGATAGAGGTGGATAAAGCTAAATTAGAAGTTATAGAAAAGCTTCCACCTCCTATGAATGTTAGGGGCATTCGCAGCTTTGCAGGACATGCGGGGTTCTATCGTCGTTTTATCAAAGATTTCTCTCAAATTGCTAGACCCCTTACAAATGCTGCTTGCGAAGGATGCACCCTTTGAGTTTGCTTGATGAATGCATGATTGCTTTCACTACCCTTAAGAATGCACTCATCTCGGCGCCAATTATCCAACCCCTGATTGGACGCTGCCTTTTGAGATAATGTGTGATGCTAGTGATTTTCTTTGTGGGGGCTGTTCTTGGCCAAACTAGAGATAAAAAGCATCATGCAATCTCCTATGCAAGCAAAACCTTGAGTGGAGCTCGGTTAAATTACACTACCACTGAAAAAGAGCTCCTTCTTTGTTGTTTTTGCTTTTGATAAGTTTAGATCCTACTTGGCTGGAGCAAAAGTCATTGTTTACACCGATCATGCTTGCTTTAAAGTTTTTGCTCAATAAGAAGGATGCTAAACCTCGTTTGATACGATGGGTTCTTCTACTCCAAGAATTTGATGTAGAAATCCGTGATAAGAAAGGAGTAGAAAATTCCGTGGCGAGATCATTTGTCGCGTATACAATTCACTAACCTGCAGGAATTACCCATCAATGATTTCCTACGCGATGACATGCTGCTCCTAGTGAGGGACTCACATCCATGGTACGCCGACATTGTGAACTTCATGGCAACGGAGTACGTACCACCGGAAAGAGCAAGAAACGACTCATCTATGAGAGTCGCCGTCACTTATGGGAAGAGCCCTTCCTTTACCGTGTACTGCGCCGATGGATTGCTAAGGCGATGTGTGCCCATACCGAGAGCACACGAATCATTGAGAAGTGCCATGCATCGCCATACGGGGGACACTACGGCGTGTTTCGTACACGAGGCCAAGATATGGCAAAGTGGCTTCTTTTGGCCAGCCATGTACGAAGACACAAAGGAATTTGTCGAGGCGATGCCCGGAATGTCAAAAAGTTGGAGGCATCACGGCAAGAGATGCAATGCCCCTCAACTACAATTTACAAGTCGAGCTCTTCGACGTATGGGGCATTGACTTCATGGGACCGTTCACCAAGTCACATGACTGCGAATACATCTTGGTGGCGGTAGACTACGTGTCTAAGTGGGTGGAAGCAATGCCTTGCGGGGCCGCAAATGCCAAGCATGCTCGCCGGATGTTCCACGAAATTATCTTCCCAAGGTTTGGAACACCGAAGCTAGTGATAAGCGACGGAGGGTCTCACTTCATTGATAAGACCTTCAGAAGCTTCCTAAGAGAACTTGGATCAAGGCATAATATCGCTACTCCATACCACCCTCAAACCGGTGGGCAGGCCGAGACCTCAAACAAGCAAATCAAGCGGATCTGCAAAAGACCGTAACGAGAAATGGGGAAGGGATGGAAGGACAAGCTACCCGATGCACTATGGGCATACCGTACAGCATACAAGACACCCATAGGCATGTCCCCATACCAGCTCGTGTACGGGAAAACATGTCATTTACCAGTCGAGACGGAACACCGAGCGTATTGGGCCATCCGGAAATGGAACATGGACTTTAATGGTGCCGGACGCAAAAGAAAAATGGAGATAGCTGAGTTAGAAGAATGGAGAGACAAAGCGTACCACAACTCAGCTATATACAAAGAAAGGACAAAAAGGTGGCACGACAAAAAGATAAAGATAAAGGTATTTAAGGTTGGAGATAAGGTCTTGCTATTCAATTCACGGGTGAAACTCTTCGGGCATGGAAAATTAAGAAGTAAATGGGACGGACCATACACGGTTATTGACACCTCGTCACATGGAGCAATCACACTTCAAGACGACGAAGGTAAAATATTTAAGGTAAATGGTCGGCGCCTTAAAATTTATTTCGAGCCCGATAAAGATAAAGAATTTGATGTCATGCACTTGATTAATTTAAATTTTCTCTCATGATAGCTCTTTCTTATCTATATCCCGTAGTAGCTCTTTCCACTGAAATAATTTTAGCAAGCAATCAACCGAGAAAAAGAAGGAGACCGAGAGGGGCCCAGTACGGTTCGGCCGAACCCCCTTGCTGGTTCGGCCGAACCAGTACTGAACCCCAAACGGTCACTTTTTTCTTTCATCTTTTGTCTCCAACGGTCACAAGATCAAATCTCCTGCTTAGTGCCTTCCATGCTGCGGGAAAAATCAAATTAATTCTTTCCATGCTTTTATCTATAAATGAAGGTGTTTTCTTTCATCTTTCCCTTGCACCTTTCTTCCACCTTGTCCTTTTCGCACAAAAAAAAAAGCTTTTGCCCGGCACCATGGACGGTAGCATCCCAAGCCTCGACGTCTCCGTCACCACCGGCGAGCTTTGCCGCCAAGTCGGCCTCGAAGACATCCTTGATCATGTCTCCATTCCCGGCGAGCAAGCCTTGATGATCCATGATCTACCGCTCGCTATTGAACCTCCACCCACGGCAGCAAGAACACCCTCCAAGAGCTCTCCCGCTGGCTGTGGCACCTCGCCAAAAGAAGGGAAATCTACCCCCAAGAAGAAGAGCGCCGACGCCGCCGACAACGCTCTCCCTCCTGGAGAGAAGTACGTCGGCACCCTCGCTACCAAGAGCGGGCGGGTGGTGCACCATCAATATGAGGGCGCAACCTGCCTAGCCCCATCAAGAAGCCCGGCGAGAGGTTCAAGATCAAGGGAATCCGCGGTGGCGGAAAGCAGCTCATCCCGCCGCTCACCTCGGCGGAAAGAGAAACGCCGCGAATCCGTGGGCGACACTCCTCCTAAAAGGATAAGGAGGCGTCTCTCTCCCTCTCCCATCAAGAGGGCGGGGGAATGTATGAAAGCGAGGAGGAGAAAACTCCTAAAAAAAGCCCCTACCAAATCCTCCTCGCTAAACACGTTGATCTCCGCGAAGCCCATGAACGCCTACGTGATAATGTCGCGGAGATCAAAGACGCTATTGAAGACTTGAAGGATGCCCGGGCGAGCCATCGCCGCAGCACCAACTCCAAGATCAAGCGTCTCTTCAAGGACGCGGGGAAGGAGGGACGAATACGACGTTTAAAATGAACCTTCCCGCGTTCATCATTTCCCGCGAGCGCATTTAGTTTAATTTCCTTTTTTCAATCATTTTTTCAATTCCTCAAGATTGCAATGCGCTGCTCTTTTAAATTTTTAATCATATTAGTGCTCCCCGGTCTTCCCTTACCGGTAGAGCAAGTTTTGTTTCGAAATATCTTTGTCTATTTTGAAGAAAACGAGGCAAAAAGGCAAGTGTGGGGGGGACATCGCGGAAAGCAAAGACAAACACATGCGTAGCGCGCAGAAACATCACGAGGAAAACAACACAAGCACAAACTGCGAAACGAGCACCGGTGGGGCCCGGGCCGGTTCGGCCGAACCCACAAGGGTGGTTCGGCCGAACCCTGGTGGGTCCCACTCAGCCCTGCTTCCTCGTGGCACTTGAGTTTGTTTCCCACACTTCCTTTTCGCCTACTTTATTTGTCAAGTTCATTACGAGACGCGAAAAACAATTACTAAAACTTGACCAACTAAAACTTGGGAAGATTTCTTTTGAATACCTTTTCCCAAGTCTCTCCCTAATGCTCTCATGATGATCTTGCACACTTTTTATTACTCGCTTCATCACCACTTGCACTGTGAACAAATAATCAAATCCATAGGACCCATGTTTTTCTAGATTATTGGCAAGTGTGATATGGCTCGACGAAATGATCTTATGCTTAGCTTACCGAGTCCTTGGGAATTTTATTTCACAAAACAAAAATACCATGGCTTCATGCTCCTCTCTTGATACAAAAATTCCTACCAATGCCATATGATGATCATACCTTGCAAAACTTACATACATATGCTGCTTGTGATTGCAATGAGCTTTACCAAAATTGAGTGACCCTAGAGAGAAACTTGTCATGCTCTCTTGATCAAGATCACGTACACTCCACCGGGGCTAAACTCCTACACTAGGAGCTAGCACCCCACCAAAATAAAGACACTCCTCGTTTGCACCTCTTTTTACCTCTCTCTCCCTCTCAATCACGCATAAACGAGACATGGCTATGTAAAAGCTCACACGGATGAGCAATGAAAAGAAAGCTCACAAAGATGAGCAATGAAAAAGAGAGAAGAAAAGAGATGCTCAAGCATAGAGCAAGAAAAGAAAAGAAAGAAAATAAAAAGATAGCCATGTCTCGAAAATGCAAAATAAAGAGAGGTCAATTGCAATAGGAGTTGTCACTTTTTCATATCCATACACACACGCACTTCTTGATCAAGGTTACATGACTTGGCTTCTCCATGGATCCTTTCTTTTGGCTTAGCAATATTTGTGATACAAGTATGCCTCTCTCATTCCCTACCGAGCTCCACATACAAGCCTAAGAAGTAGGAAAAAGAGAGGCAACACAATGCCTTGGTGAGGAAAACACTTTTTGAGCGATTCAAGAGAATCGAAGAGGAGCGGGAGTCATGTTGTTTATTTTCAAAACTTTCAAAAAACCCAAGGTGCTTAGTGAGCAAAAGTATAGTGACTTGAGTCATGAGCTGTTCCACTTATCAATCATCCAAGATTGCATGTTAGCCACCGTCATGTTCACAAGTAAAACGGTGTGGCTTGTAATAACATGTGTGCAGGTCTCTAAGGGGAGAGATCTCTCAACTTACGCTCCCACCTTTACTCGAGGACGAGCAAAGAGCTAAGTGTGGGGGTCTTGTTGACGGTCCTTATGGTCCAATTTTACCGTCAACATGTTGCATCTTTTTGAATCAAACACCATCACCAAGAATAGACATAGGGATTATTTCTAACAAATTCCACTAGTCTTGGTGAAATTATGAATGCAGGTGCAATTCATATGAAAACGAGGGGAAAACATGCACGAAACATGGGCTTTGCAATCGACGGATTTTCCCAGGACTAAAGAATATAGTCCAAAAGCCCAAAACCACAAAACAGAGCCTCAACATCAAACCAAGCAAGTGGATTGGGCGAGTACACAGCCGGGGAAGGCACCGAGAGAAGAATCAAGCCCGGGGAGTCCGGGCCGGTTCGGCGAACCGCCCTAGTGGGTTCGGCCGAGCCGACAGGTGGGCCCCCGGCCCATCTTTCTCCGGCGGTTTGTCACCGACGTACGGAGGTCGGTTCCACCTGCAATTAATGCCACCGACGTCCGGAACCGCCTCCAAGTTGCCGACCTTCCAAGGCTATAAATAAAGGGCTACACCCCCTCTCTCAACACACCACCAACA
The DNA here is from genome assembly GCA_031894775.1 of Chloris gayana. Classification (NCBI taxonomy): domain Eukaryota; kingdom Viridiplantae; phylum Streptophyta; class Magnoliopsida; order Poales; family Poaceae; genus Chloris; species Chloris gayana. The sequence continues at coordinate 19,565 of JAUNZO010003744.1, forward strand.
TCAAGATACAAGACAAAACTCTCATCCTTAGGCCAAGGGCCTCTTGTATTTTAGTAGAATAGGAGAGAGGGCAAGGAAGAGGAAGGAGTGTTCCTCCCTTTTGTAAAGTGGAGTAATATTTCCTTTTCTTTTACCTTGGCGTATAAACACTCTTTTTGGTGATTTATACGTGGTGATCTACTTATCTATCGTGACATATCTTTGTGTTAGACGTAATTCTTGTTATACTTGTTTACGGGATCATCGCTTCGCAAGAAGTACTCTAGCTTTACGAACTCGGTTCTAGGCCGAGGCTAGAGTAGTGGTCAATAGCATAGACGTGGTGTCTAGGGCTGGAGATCGCCTTTGTTTGCTGTGTGCCCCACGGTTTGTAGAGGTAGGTGGCAGGAAGTGACAGCCCTGTCATCCAAAGGAACCCTCCACGTTCGGGTACATAGTAGAGCTTTCGTAGACCGGAGTGGCTTGGCGGACCAAGCCTAAGACGGTGCCCGAAGTAAACAAGTCTAGCTTGCGTTCGTCTACCTTTAAAGGATAAATAGATAAGAGTCACCCTCTCGACCCTATTTTGCTACGTTGTCTTGGTTGTCCTTGGGTAAACTAACCTTGTTGCAGAAATACTCCGTTCCCTGCGGATATAAATACGATACCTTGGAATACTCCCGGGTGAAGTGCTACAACGGTATTCCGTGCGCTTGCGGATTCATTCGTGACGTAAGAAATACCAACAATACAGCTCTTCCTCCGGACGAGCGATGATTGCATTCTTGGCCTCGGAGTTTTTAGAAGAACCTAAGAGGAGGAAGAAACAAAGGATCAGATTATAATGAGAAGATATTAGTTAAAGGAATAAGCGAAGTAGAAGGACATACCTGTACGGACTTAGAGAAGTTCTTAGGGCTTCCTCTTCTTGAAGGGAATTCCACTGGGCTGTTGTTGTAAATATTCTGCTCCGCTTGTGCTATCAACTTCAACATCTCCAACGACCATCTTGGCCAGTCTGGGTCCTCCTGGACTTTACGTGTCGTTCTAAGCCGACGAGGAATTTCTTGCACCTGCACCGGTCCCAATGGGAGTTCGGGAGGGGCTTGGAACAAGATAGCCGGGGAGGGAAGTCGCTCCCGGATGAGTCATCAACGTTGATGACGACTTGTTCTTCGGCTGCCCGGGAGGAAGGTTCTACGCTAGAGGCGGCAGGGATTTCCTTGGCGGATGCCCCACTCTTGACTTCGAAGATTCGGTGGTGGCAAGAGCCGAAGAAGTAGGGGTAGCGGAAGCGCTACCGGTCGGAGCTGGAGTAGAAGCTTTATTTCTTAAAAAGCTAGCTATACTAGCTTGGATATTAGAAGGACTTATGCAGAAAGGTTGCGAGCGTTATAAGACCGGGATGAAAATGACTCGGAAGGTATTAGTAATGCGAGAAGACTTACGAAGTGGCTTTCTTGAAGCCGGTGGAGATCTTGATCTTCTTTGAAGGGCCTTGAGTATCCTCGCTTAAGCCCTTTGCAGTCCTTTTCGCCGCTGGTTGGACTTGCGGCGATAGGACTGGTCCCCCGTGCCACTTGTCTGAAGGACCGGTCCGAGTGCCATACCGGGATCTCTTGGGAACGTTAGCAAGAGAATCTGTTAACATGGAGGCTTCCCGAGACTTTCCGATAGCAACTTCAAATGCGACGAGTGCGGCTTGGCGATCCCTCTCGACGACTTCCTCTTCTCTCCGCCGGTCTTCAAGCTTCGTGCTTCCGTACGGGTGTCGCCCGGTACGGAAGCGGAAGTTGTGATGGATTTGCCAATGGTTAAGGAAGTAGTACGTTTCCTCGTACTAGGTGCTTGAACCACTTTTCCAGACTTGGATATTTTTGGAGCTATACTGGACGGCAGAGGGTATGACCGGTCTGAAGTCTTTCGAGTAAGACCGGCTTGAACAGACAAGAGGAGCGGTATTGCCTTCATAGTCTTGCCCCCAAGTATCATTTGGAGGGAGTGGGGGATGACTTCTAAAGTTATCCATTTTCTGTATTGCACAATCGTACTTGAATAAGGGGATGATGATTGAATATAATAGAATTCGAGAGGAAGAAGAAGAATACTTACAGGGTCTCGAGGATTTGACATACCGAATGCCGAGCCACTCTTTGGCATCCCGATAGGTCCGGCTTTGGCTAGAGCATTTGCTTGATACGGGTTTTTAATCTATCTACATCGGGGAGAGGTGTTCCATCCAGATGGATTGGCCACGTCTTCATTGAAGCACCACGCCGGATGCTCCTACCTCTTCGGCGGCTGGACTCCTCGCACGATGAAGCTCCAAAGAACCGTCTCGGCGGTGACACCTTTGACTTCTTTTAGGTACTTGATACATGCCAAATGAGCGAGGATTTCTTTATCTTCCTTGAGCTTCTCCCTGCTATCCGGGGTAGGGAAATTTTTGGCTACTTTGGCATTAAAGGGAGGGAGTGCAGGTCGGGGATTGTCACGGAAGAACCATCCATTTTTCCAAAAGGCTAAGCTTTTGTTCGGAGACAGGGAGAAGTATTCATCTCAACTCCAGCATTGAATTCGTACCCCACCTACCGCAGCCCGGCGATCCGATGAGGGAAGTGGGCGGATTTGGAAAAGATATTGGAAAAGCTTGAAATGAGGGAGGACTCCGAGGAAAGCCTCGCAAAGATGGATGAAAAAAGCGATGTGAAGGATGGAATTTGGGTTTAGATTTACTAACTCCCATCCATAGAAGAGGAGTAGTCCCCTAAAAAGGAGCAGCAAGGAAGATCAAGGCCACGAAGGAAAAAAGACTTGAAAACTAACCGTTGGGAGTCGTCTATTCACCATGGAATTTGGCCAGGGCTAGGGGCACTCCGGTTCGGAATAGGCCGAGGGGGAAGATATCCATCAAGAGCCGCTTCATTAAGCGATGCCTCCGTAATTTTACTATTGCCCGGATCCCGAATGCCGAAAGGGAGCCGGTCGCGGGGAACAGAAGAGGACGGCGTAGGGTTGGCGGTAGATTTCTTCTTACCCATCTTAAGAGATGAAAAATGGAAATATGAGATTGGTTTCTGTAGAAAGGAAGAACAATGATCGTGATGTCCGAATAACAAGGATGTATGGCGGGCGCGTATGGAGCTTCGGAAATGGGTTTGACCTAGGCCGACCTTTCGATTCCTTTTATAAGCACCCGAGCTGGGCTCGGGGCTAAAAATTATTGGGCTGTTTTTTATGGCCCATTGAATTTGGCATTAAGTGACTTATATCGTAATCGTGCAATTATGACCTAACGGTCATAAGGATATTAAACATTTGTTGTTAATTTGCGCAAATTATGACCTAACGGCCATAAGGATAAGTCACCGTGATTATTACGGTCGTGAGAAATTCTTCCGTGAATAAAAAAGCGATCTGAAATATGAACTTTTCAGATCTGGATTAATGTAGTGCTAAATTTTGTAATTTGACAGATATGAAAGAGTTAGATCTTGCCTAACTCGATGTTAATGGATGCCTTAGGCTATGAGTGTTAATCATCCGGCTGATTATAGGCCTTGGAGACTCGAGTCGATGTGAGAATATGGGGTATAAACTGGTCCGATCAAACAAGATTTTGCTTCTTAGTTAAAATTAACTAAATACGATAAAGATAAGACCGACTTAAGCGGTCTTAAAAGGATATATGGTATGACTGGTTCGATCGGTCCGAAAAATGTGTTCTTGGCAGAGATTGCTAAGAGGGATGATTTGATGGAAAATAATAAAACATAGTCTCTCAAGAAAGACTCTTGTATTATTTGTGATTCTCAAATGATGCAAGAGTCGGGGGACTATACCTAATTAGGTGCACCCGACTGGTGCACCATGTCCAAGAGCGGTCTGCAGAGATCGCAGGAAGTGGAAAATAATCGAAAATTGAAAGGAGCGGTCTGTAGAGATTGCATATTAAAGGAAATAATGAAGAATCAAGTAGTGGACTCTTGCATTATTTGAAAAGAGTTCAAATGATCCAAGAGTCGGGGGCTATACCCAACTAGTGGAAGAAGAATATGCAATGATTCCTGTTTACCTAATTAGGTGATATGGAGGATAAAAACACTGATTTTTTTGGGCTTTTTGAAGCGCCTCGAAGGAAGAAGAAACATTGCAGCAGATTAGAGTTGTTTTTAATTTTACCATGGAATCAAGACCAACATATAGAAGACTGGTCGGTCTTATTCAAGGTCAAATAAAAAATTACTCGAGAGCTGTCTGTCGTATACTTGCCTTATGGATATACTGATGATAAAGAAATGGATACTTAAAGACACGAGTAACAAATCAATGAAGATAAAATTGACAAAGAGAGTCAACAGACTGGTCCCCGACTAGGCTGGAATAACAGATGATTCCATATACCGGTATGGAGATAAGGCGGGTATCAAGACCGACGTATGATGACTTTAGAAACAAGTAAAGGAGCAATTTGTAGTCTATTAGGACTCTGAATTAATAAGGAAAGCTAGAGATAGAGTCTCCACATATGTAATCCTTGTAATCGACTAGGACGCTACATATAACCCTAGCTCCCCCGGATATATAAGGCGGAGCAGGGACCCCCGAAAACTCTCCGACATCTTGCAATTAGCAATCTGCTAAAGACAATACATAACACACATGACGTAGGGTATTACTCTCCATCGAGAGGCCTGAATCTGTCTAAAATCACGTGTTCTTGTGTGTTCTGTGTGTTGCACCATCAAATTTTACGTTCGTAAGGGACCGGATAGTTCTAGTACCGAGTTTAAGACTCGACAAATATCTTCAAAGATTTGTGCGAATAACTTCGTTCCGGAGAAACGGAATGTGGACCAGCACTAAATCAACCCAAATCACCCCTGCTGGGGCGTGAACGAGGTCCAGCTGGTGAAGAGATAGAGTACGTAGATTTGAGTTTGATCTTTGATCAACCGAAATTTCCCTTTTGTTCAAACTCAACTGCTGTCGATACAGATAGAGTTCGGAGTTCCTCTGCAACCAAGAAGAGGGAATCACGTCAGTTGATTTTCTGTTTGTTGTTGGAGATCGAAAAGTTGCTCGGAGGCCTATCTGCAGTAGCACGGGATGGCGTCGTATTTGGATTTCTTTATTTTTTAAAAAAAGGAAACTTGTATAAAGTTTCCGGCCTCTGCCGGAGCACACATCCAGTTTGTTTTTATTACATCGAAGCAAAAATAAATTAAGGAGCCTGAATTCTATTATTAAATTTGCATCCGTCAATTTGGATGTGCACAGCGATTGTATTGCAACGATATGGGACGTTCACGGCTGTCTTCAGCCCTCAGCCATGACGGAGATGGAGTTGGCCGTATTAAGTAACCTTGCCGGAGAGCCCACCGGCGGCGAGCTATGGTGGAAGCGCGACGGTGATCGGCGCGTTTCGTTTGCCGACCAGGGTTAGTTGAGCGCTCTCAGAAGTCAGAACTGAGCCTGCTTTTAGTTTGCGGAGGCCGACGCCCCATAGCTACCACTCGTTTCGTTGTTCATGCAGCCGAGCATATGGTTTTACAACTGGCAATGCCAAGTTAGAGTGTTTTAGATAATGGATAACTGGCAATGCCAAGTTAGTTGTAGCGAAGTAGCTGAATAACCTTTGAACTCGTTTAGTTAGCAATTGGCATAACTGAACTCTGCTTAGTTAGCATTGTTGGATTTCTGAGCGAAAGAAAAGCAGAGCAAGAACTGAATGCCAAGTTCAGCTATCACCATGGTGTTCTAAATTGAGGAGTTTTTTGGTCCATAATATTTGCCGGTAGTTTTTTAAAATTACTCAACTGTAGAGATTTGAGATAAAAAATATATAACTACTTGCAAGTATTTTACCATATTGAGGGTATTATCGTCAAAGCAATAGATTTATCCTGATTAATTTTTAATTTCGTGATAATATAAATGAAAATCAGTAATGTAATTAATCTTTGATGTTAATAATGTGTTCCATATTATTCTTACAATAAAGTTGTGGTTCATATATCTAAATTATATTTTATAAAAAATATAAATCTGTTAATTATTAGTAAAATTACAAAAATACCCTCAAAACTACTTGCAAGTATTCTGAACCCAAAAACTTTTCTCTGAATTTCGGGAACATGGTTGTTGACATCTAACTTTCTGTTGATCAATTCTCTGCGAGACCGAACAATACAAGATACGTGTAAATTGTGGACTCGATTCGAAACCCTTGTCTCGGGTTAAGAGCAATACACCGAAGGCCGGTTTCGTGTGGCCGGCACGCCGAGTATGTGCCCATTACCGGGTGGGGCGTGGAAGACGTCAAGCTGTCGATGAAACAGGGCGTCCTCGAAGGCCACGTGTGCTGGACCGCGTGCAGATGGACCTGACCTCATCCGCAAGTTCGGGATTGCTTGTCACTACTACGGAACGAGCCTTAAATAGCGGGCAAAATCAGCTCGCGATGATCGGGCCTTTTGACCGATACTCGTATAAACGTTATTGTAGCTGGGGCAAAAACAATACCGGGCAAAACGCCCGATACTACCGAGTGTACAGAGAAATAAAAAAATAAACACGTGGCACCGGGCCCGCCTTAGGCCCGGCCCACCGAGAGCCCATCACTCGCCCTGTGCTGCCCGGCGTTGCCCGCCCGCCGGCCACCGCTCGCCCTTCGCCGCTCTGCGCCGCCAGCCCTACGCCGGATCTGCCGCCGACGGGGGTGAGGAGGGTCGGATCCGGGTCGGTCGGGGTCCGCAGCCGGTGCGCAGGGGCGTTGGAGGCGGCGGCGCACGGGGTCCAGCGGCGAGGGCGGGGAGCCGGATCCGACCAGCTCCTCGCCACATCCGACACCGGAGAAGGGGACGCCGCCGCGGTCGAGGAGGAGAGCCGTGGACGCGGCCGCCGGTGAGGAGCGCCGTTCGGACGCGGCCGCCGATGAGGAGCGCCGAGGACACCGCCGCACTGGTCGAGGATGAGCGCCGTGGACGCGGCCACCGGTGAGGAGCGCTGTCCGGACGCGGCCGCCGATGAGGAATGCCGAGGACGCCACCGCACGGTCGAGGATGAGCGCGCGTGGACGCGGCCGCCGAGGAGAAGCGGAGAGAGAGAGAGAGAGAGAGAGAGAGAGAGAGAGAGAGAGAGAGAGAGAGAGAGAGAGAGAGAAGGGTAGGAGTGGCGGCGGAAGAAAGAGAGAGGAGGTGAGAGCCGTCGTCCGGGACTTACAAATTTTACAACCCTAGCTCCGGTATATATATGGATGGACCGATGTGGGCTTTGAGTTGGGCTGAGATACATAATAATATCGGGCTTATGATGATGTCATTATGCCCGATATCTGCTGTAATATTTCTAATATCGGGCGGTGATGACGTCATCATGCTCGCTATTATCGGCTATTTTCAATATCGGACAACGCTGATGTCATCACCGCCCGCTATTGCGGTGACCCCTGCAATAGCATTGCACCTTGATGACGTCAGCAACGTGAGCTAGCAATAGCGTTTTTTTGTTGCCCGTTATTACTGGAAAATATGCCATGATCACTACAAGAAAAATGGCCTCTAGGCACGTTTATATTGCTACGTTTTTGTAAGCGTGTCTACATAAGTAGCTAGACACACTTTTTGACACGATTTTGAGAATGTGTCAACATGACATGCTCTTAGAGACGCTTTAACGCAAATAAAACGATAAACACGTTTTTTGACATGCTTTATAAAACATCACAAAGTGTTACGATTTTAGACACGCTTTGAACCATCGATATCCAACGTAAAGACGTTTGTTGACATGTTTTAGAGGGAATCTCAAAATGATATGGGATTGAGAGATGCTTTAATCGTATCCCACGACATCGGACACGTTTTGCTAACACGTATTGAAATCGTATAAAAAGTGAGATGATATTAGACACGTTTTTATCGTATCTACCCTCGTTTAGAGACATTTTTGACATGCTATTGAAAATCCTAGAGACGTTAATGCACTAAGAGAACATGCATATAAAACAATATATGGTCAAAGAATGTCAACTTTGTTTCCTAGGTGAGTTGGTTAGATGAGCTTGTAGAAAATGACGAAGTCGCAGGTTCAATTCCTACTAATTGCATGAATAAGTCAATCGTTTAGAACAAGTTTTACAAGAATATTTTTTGATGCATTGTATACAATGTGTCTATATTGATAGAAACACAGTCTAAACGTATCAATAAAATCGTGTCTAAGATTATTAACATGTCACAAAATGTGTCTACTATAATACATACAACGCATTCGTGAAAACGTATCTATAAACATATCTATGCTTTATAGCATCTCTATTAAACGTCATATACTTCAATAGACATGTTTTCAAAAATCATATTTACCAAGCTTTGACACGACACGTTCGGAGACGCCTCGGACTCGATTTATGAAGACGTCTCTATTTTTTGATTGAGACAAAATAAACGTATCTAGACCTTAAATAAAGCGTGTCATGGAGGAGTGACAGGGGGTATTTTCTAGTAGTGGATATTGCTGGCTCGTTTTGTAGTAGTGTGTACAACGTCATGGAGGAGGTCATGGACTGCGTGGAACTTGATCGGGCAAAGTTGGGTCTCCTCTCCGAAATCATCAAGAGGGGCTCCGCATCCATGTGGCGGTAGCGGATTTGATTGTCACTCACTATAACAATCGAGCACTATAGCAGAGCCACCTAAAATGGGCCGCGACTACGGTGAGGACGGGACTATAGGCACGTCGACCGTGTCTATAGTGATCTTAATAGCCATAGCCGACAATGTCAACCGTGGCTATTGGGCCCATAACCGAGGCAACATTAGCCACGGCTCATAACATGTCCAGCTTTTCTTATCTTTTCCGGCTTATTTGACCCCACGGACCAAAGCTTCTCCACTCGTACCATATTAGCCTCCTTCTCTCTCTCTCTCTCTCTCTACCCTCGGCCGCCGAAACACGACCCCTAACGAGTTCAAGCGAGACGCGCAGCCCCCAACGGTCACACCCCCCCTCGACAAGCGCGGCACCGGCCTCGGTCCGCGCCGTCCCCGGCGAGCTCCAACGAGGCGCGTGACCCCCGACGGTCGGCCCCCGAGTGAGCTCCTTAGCGAGCTCCGGCGTGGCGGCTAGCAGCGAGCGGCGGCCCCCGACGGTCGGCCCTCCTCGGCGCGACGCCACACCGATGAGGCGCACGCGGGCCCCTCCTCCCTAGCTCCTCCGATGACCCAACGCGGTGGCTTCCGACGGCTCAATGCGGTCGGGGCGGCCGGATCTAGCCGCCCCCTCCCGACGGCGCGGCGCGGTTGGCGACGGCGTGATCTGCCCCCCCCCCACCTCCGGCGGCTCTACGCTGTTGGGGGCAGCTGGATCCGGCGGCCCCACCGTCGGCCGACGCGTCGCGAGCGGGCTCCTCCTCCGACGGTCGGCCCTATTAGTCGCGGCGCGAACGAATCTCCTCCAAGCTGCGAGACCGGGGCTCCGGGTTGCTAGGACTCGGGGGCCCACTCGCCCCCTTTGGCTTTTTTTTTGTTTTTTAATTTCAACTATAGCCTCGGTTGGCTTTGTCAACCGTGGCTATAGTAGTTCCTTATAGCCACGGTTGACCTCGTTTGCAAGGCTATACATGATTATCTCATCTCGTAGCCTCAAAAAGTTAGCCACGATTGGTCCGACCGCGGCCGTAGAGCCCCCTCCAACCGTGGCTATAGTGCATTATTGTTATAGTGACTCCGAAATCGCTCTAAGTCATTAAAACCACCTAATCAACCATCAACGTCACCAAAACCGGATTTGATTACCAATAAGGGTGAATAGTGATCTAGTTTTACGCACTCGGGGTTAAGTAAACTAAATATTAGACGAGGGTTATCGAGACTCAGGTCACATTTTAGGGGAGTAAAATGGATTTAGTCCAAGTTAGTGTAAGTGCATCTAGGTCTCTCATTTTATTTTGGATGATTCATATCTGTACAATTAAATTTGGACTAACTAGTCCATCAACCCGTGCAGACGCACGGGCTAGTGATTTGCTATCTATAATAAAATAGTCTTTTTTTCCTTAACGTTTCTATGCATTAAAGGATTCTTCAACTCATAGAAATATCAACTCAATGGCTATGGTTACTTTCATGGTGCATTGAGACATGAAAATAAACAGCACTCTAGCAGAAGGTTATACAATGAATTATTCTAACGTTGAGTATAAGTAACTACCATAGTCTTTTATTAAGTGCCCAGAGGGGACCTTTAGTGTTTACATTACAAACCGTAGAATCAGTTGTCCATCTCGTGCTTATCTGTATCTATTGGTGTATCTCCTGCTTGAGTCAGATTTACCATGAATGATGTGCTTGATTGCTTGTTGAAGGCTCAAGCATTGCACTTGTTTCAAACATAGCCATATAATTTTTTTTGTGAGCACGGCAGGAGGACCTTCAAAGTTTTGAAACCTTGTATTAGAGCAGCAAGAAATTTCTGAATTATAAGCACCGATTTTTCATATTCACATATGGTTATATCGCCTCTGATTCAGTGGTTTAGTGAGAGACTCTGCAACAGGAAACCCTTGCTAGCCTGTTGTCAGACAAATGTAGGGAAAAGGTTTCTATGTTCTTATATTCAGGGGAAATATATTAAAAAACTTTGATCATCTAATTGACGTTGTCCTCCAAAAGCTTCAGTTTAAGAAAAAAAGTTATATTGGTAGCTGCTGGGTACATCCGAATATGATTTTCAGAACTGTACTGAATTAATCGGCATGAGAAGAAATTACGTTAAAATTTTTGTACAAAACCATCCGTTTTGAAATAAGTACGATGAGCTGCATGACCATTAAGCACATGGTTTGTATGTAAGTTGACTGTCTTTCACAGGAGATATTCTATTTATCAATCAAGCTTATAAAGTAATAATATATCATAGGACGGGAGTGTTGCTATAACCAATCATGTTACTCCAGGCAATAACCAAACGACTTAACCTAGAAAAGAAAAGGAGGCCACACCTTCAATCTGTTCATGACTGGCGACTACAGCTTGCTCTTGCACTTGTTTGACCCACCTGCTTGGTGTTCACGGCAAGGAAACAATTCTGCATCGCACCTATTTAGGGCCGGGCATGCTCTGTGCTCATCAAACTGCGCTGCAACCACCACAGGATGTGCGCCATGGTGGTGCTTCGATCTTGTATATATGCATCAGCTTGGCAAGAACTACCTGAGCATGATGACATGATTCGTCATGATGCGCGAGCACCCTGATCCACCATGGCAACGACGGTTGTCATGTCGCCTGTTAATATCACAACAGCTAGGGTTTAGGAGGGCCACGACCATCCTTCGTTTGGTTTTGGCAAGGTGTCGAAGAAATAGTTGGTAGGAAAATCATTAACGTAATGCACCAAGACTCCTTTCCACGGTTGATATCCACGGTAGTGATTTGTTGAAAATCAAAATTGATGGCCGGATGTTTTGCTTTTTTGTGGGATTTTCTAGGATTTTTCCTCCGATTAACGTGGAGGCATCAAAAGGAGCCTCCAATTAGTAAATATAAGATTGTTTCATGAGAATGTGTGTAGTGATTATCCACAAAACATGAAAGCATAGCAAGGATGAATGAAAAAGGAGAAAACCATGTAGAATTATGTAACTAGAATTATGTAGGGTTTAATTCCACAATTTTCACAATTCCGGTGTAACCTACCGGAACTTCCGAGGGGTCAACCTTAACCCTAGCAGTGCGATAAAGACACATCTAGCCATGGGAAACACTTCTAAAACATGCTAGTGTCCTAGAAACTGCTAGAGATTCATCTATGTAACCTCAACACCCTAGAGATTCAAGGATTCGACCCTAGATTTAGAAGGGGAGGTCTTGGGAAAAGGACCTTCTCTCCTAACTAGCAAGATTAAGGAAGATCGGGGAGATCACGCCAAAGAACGCCACCGGAAGTTGAAGAGCGTTTCGGTTGATGGAGGACCATTGGAGGAGGAGAAAAGTTTAAAGGAGTTGGTGGAGATTTCTAATGGGAGTCATCCCTTTGAAAGGGACGAGATCCCCTTTTATATCGGCGCCCGCACCGGAAGTTCGAGATATGGGACCGGAACTTCCGATGCGGGCTCAAACCCTAGGTCAACGCCCCGCACCGGAACTTCCGGTGTCGGCTTGATCGCTCACGGGAGTTTTGCCCAAACCGTAGACCTCTAGTCGGAGGTTCGATATGATATCGGAACTTCCGATCGTGCGAAAATCCCGACCCTTCCGGACCGATCTCAAGTCGGAACTTTCGAGTGTCCTACCGGAACCTCCGATGGGGAAATTTCTTTTCATCGGCTGAGGCATGCTGACCAACACCGACCACCCATACCGGAACTTTCGGTAAGGGGTGAAACATAAGGATAGAGGGAGAGTGGAGAGATTTTTTCAAAGATGTTTTGATGGGCTTAGTGTAACATCTTGACAACATGTGATCGGTATTCAATCAACAAGCATAACTATGACCACATTTTGACAAGATTTGACCTATTGATCAAGAAGAAAAAAACTTTATAAAATCACTCAAGAATTTTCGAAAGCATGCATTTTCAGCGTAAGTTCCAAAAGCGATAAACAACAAACAGATGTGCACAAATCTACACCACATTACTAGAATCAATAATATTTAGCTCACTCCTTAGATAACAAAGCCGGCTTTCATCTAGTGGCTTGGTGAATATATCGGCTAGTTGATCTTCGGTTTTGACATGATTAACCTCGATATCCCCCTTGATAGAATGATCTCTCAAAAAATGGTGGCGAATATCTATGTACTTTGTGCACGAGTGCTCAATGGGGTTATATGCAAGCTTTATGGCACTCTCATTGTCACATAGGAGAGGAACAAGTTTCAATTTGTAACCGTAATCCCTTAGAGTTTGTCGCATCCACAATAGTTGTGCACAACAACTACCGGCTGCCACATACTGCGCTTCGGCCGTGGATAGGGCAACATAATTTTGTTTCTTGGATGACCATGACACTAGGGACCTATCCAAGAATTGGCAAGTCCCGGAGGTACTCTTCCTATCCACCTTGTCCCCGGCATAATCCGCATCGAAATAGCCTATTAGGTTGAACTTTAAACCCTTGGGGTACCAAAGCCCTAGGTTGGGTGTGTGCACCAAATATCTCAAAATTCTTTTAATGGCCACCATGTGGCACTCCATAGGAGCGGCTTGAAAACGTGCACACATACACACACTAAGCATGATATCGGGTCTAGATGCACAAAGGTAAAGCAAGGAGCCGATCATAGCATGATATACCTTTTGATCAACCGGCTTGTCCTTCTTGGTGAGGTCGAGATGGCCGTTTGTAGCCATGGGTGTCTTGGCGGGTTTTGCCTTGTCCATGTCAAACTTCTTCAATATATCTTGAGTGTACTTGGCTTTACATAGGAAGCTACCCTCCTTCGGTTGTTTCACTTGAAAGCCTAGAAAGAATGTCAACTCTCCCATCATTGACATCTTGAACCTCTTGGTCATTATCTTGCTAAAATCATCACAGAACATTTGATTAGTTGAACCAAATATTATCTCATCGACATAAATTTGGCACACAAAGATATCATTATCAAAATGCTTTGTGACGAGCGTTGCATCGGCCTTGCCCATTTCAAAACCCTTTTTCAAGAGGAAATCCCTAAGACATTCATACCATACTCTTGGTGCTTGCTTAAGCCCATAGAGCGCCTTGTGGAGTTTGTATGCATGGTTAGGATACTTGGGGTCTTCAAAGCCTGGTGGTTGTTCGACGTACACTCTTTCCTTGATTGGCCCGTTGGGTAATGCACTTTTCATATCCATTCGGTACAACTTGAAGTTGTGGTGAGTGGCAAAGGCAAGTAGTATTCTTATTTATTCAAGCCTTGCCACCGGGGCAAAGGTTTCATCAAAATCCAATCCTTCTACTTGTGAATATCCTTTTGCCACTAACCTCGCATTGTTCCTTGACACAACACCGTCTTCATTTTGTTTGTTACGGAACACCCATTTTATGTCCACAACATTCTTGTTCTTTGGCCTATCTTCCAATGTCCAAACTTCATTTCTTCCGAAGTTGTTCAATTCTTCTTGCATGGCCATCACCCAATCCAAATCTCCGAGTGCATCTTCAACTCTAAATGGCTCCAATGAAGAGGCAAAAGAGTAATGTTCACAAAAAATTTTAAACTCGGGATCTAGTGCTTACCCCCTTATCAATGTCACCAAGAATTTGTTCCACGGGGTGATCATGTTGCACACATCGGTGCACTCTTGGATGTGGTGGACGTGAGCTTGCTTGACCATCATCTTCCTCAACCTCTTGATCATACCTTGTAGGATCATCATCTTGTGGTTGAGCATGATCTTCATTGCCAACTCCTTGATCCTGATCATCTTGATCATGATTTGTGCATGGTTGGTCTTGACTTGAGGGAGAGGGTTGATCATCATCATCATTTTGCTCTTGTGGTCTCACGTCACCAATGGCAGTCTTCTTGATTGCATGTCTAGGAGCTTCAACATCTACATTTCCAATAATAACTTGCTCCCCTTGAGAACTGTTAGATTCGTCAAACATCACGTCCGTGCAATTTCAACACAACCAGCGATTTTGTTGAACACAAATAGGCGTGACAGTTTGATCCATACCTAAGCAAGAAATCTTCATCGACTTTAGTGGAGAACTTTGAGACCTTGGGTTTCTTGTTCTTGTTGAGCAGAAATACGAGATATCACACCAGTTGGTGGCGTGATATGCGGTGTTGATGGCTTCGGCCCAAAAGCGATCAGATGTCTTGTACTCATCAAGCATGGTTCTTGTCATATCTATAAGAGTGCGATTCTTTCTTTCGGCCATCCCATTTTGTTGAAGGGAGTAGGGTGCCGAAAACTCATGCTTGATGTCTTTCTCATCAAGATACTCTTCAACTTGACTGTTCTTAAATTCGGTGCCTTCTAGTAGTACCGGGAACAGTTGGCCAACGGTAAATTGGTCATGTAAAATTGTGGCTTCCCATGACTATAAAAAAAGACCAAAGATCGCCTAAAAATAACCTTTCAGTTAACTTCGCTACATAGAAGCGTTACCTCGGCACTTGTTCTTCTGTTCCATTCATATTCAGTCTGTTGTGTTCGGTGAGCTAAGTGCAGTCTCACATCGGCACTTAGGGCATGTACAACGCGGTCGGTAAGCCCGTCTGTGTCGTGGTCATTTTTTGCATAACCCCCTGGCGAAGCCTACAGACGGGGCTCCCGTCGCCTGGCGAGACGACGCGCCCGTCCCGTTGTCCCAGGCGGAGCGGACGGCAACACGACCGTTGTAGGAGTTCGTCTTCTCCAGGCGACGGCCTGCTAGATCCCGCACATCCGAGCGCTCTTCTCCCTTCCCCAACTGCGCGCGCGGGAATTGTCGTCTCCTTGTGAACCTTGTGGAGGACCCTGGCCACTCAAGGTTAGCCATAGCGTCCGACATAGTGGAGCTCGCCACCAGATCCCGCGCGGGTGAAGTGTGTGGAGAGTGCTGTGGTGCGGGCCACGTCCTTGGCGGGGAGGCAGGACACCATGCAGAGGAGGATTTCGCCAGGGTGACGTTGATGCGGTCTGCTCCGTCGCTACTTTTGGAGGTGGTCATGGCACATGAGAGGGAGGCCACGGCGGGCGATGGCGTCTGAGAGAGAGAGAGAGAGAGCATGCTAGCGCTAGGCTGCTGAATGGATTTGTTCTACAAAGGAAAGAAGAAAGAGAGTGGGAGGAGGAAGAAGATAACGGTGGAAAGGAGAAAAGAACAAGGATGGTTCGTGACCTCTCGTCACGCAAGGGATAAGAATTTGTGTGGGGCCCACGATGGAAGGAGCGGAGTGGAGTTGAAGTTAACGCGCAACATGTAAAATAAAAACAGATACATTATCTATCAATCTGTCACATAATGGTATATATAATTTTGTTTACGATTGATATTTTATTATATGTACAATATTAAATTGTCTGTATATAATGTAGTAGTCTCTAGGTTGTATAACATGTCTACTCATCTATCTCGTATCATTGATTAAAAGACAGACCTGCTCTCCGGTTATACGTGCGTTAGTACACCAACAAGCAGCATCATTTTAAGGTGCAATTGCATAACAACCACAATTTTTAAATCTAATTGCGGTTCCCCCATCACTTTTTAGATTTTGCAATTTTACCATCATTTTTTTAACCTGAACCACACTTCAACCACCTATTTAGAGTCTACAACGGAGTTAATTTTCTTGCACAAAGACAAAATTGCCCTTTTGCAATTTACCACTATTTTGCTAGCAGCATTGTGTCTGAATTATTTTTTTAGACATATCATTATAACATATCGACAGATTTAAATTGATATATTTTTGGTCAAATTAAATATCTGTACAAATTTTTACAAAAATAAAAAAAGAAATTATCATCAAATTTTACACCAATCAGCTCTAAGTTCTCCTTACCCTCGCGGCTCTAGCAAGCACTTTTGTCCGCCTATTTTTGTCGAAGGTTTTCTTTTTTTATTTTATTTCGTTTAGTCGGCTTCCACTAACGCCGGTTGAAATTGATGGGCTGTCCAGATTGATGGTAAAATTGCAAAATCCAAAAATCATTGGTGAAAACGCATTTAGAGTTTAAAATCATGGTTAAAACGCTATTGTCCCTATATTATAACAGCTTTTGTTTTGAACTGCAGTATCAATAAATAAATGTAAATCGAGGTAGTACACTTAAATCATTAAATCATTAGATAGACATTATGAGGGATGCCAGGAAGAGACAATGCGCATAACACAAAATTAAAAGCAATCATAACACAACATGGTTCAACCACAAACATTTAGCCCACACAAGTTCACTAGTACTCCCTCCAGTTCTGAAAAGGAAGTATTTGTAGCAAATTGTTCAATTTCACAAAGGAAGTAGTCCTGTGATTTTATCTCCATTTTAGACGTTTTTACCCCTACATTACACTAGTTCCCCGGAAGTCAATTAAATTCCCCACGATCTTTCTCCTCCCCTGGCCCATCGAGCTGCGTGCGCACCCTTCGCCTCCCCGTTCTTTTCCTTTTAAACACCAAAGCTAGCCACGGGAGCCGCCGCGCACGCAAGCTTAGGCTATCCACGGGAGCCGCCGCGCACGCACGCCGCCGCGCTTGCCGTCGCGCACGCCGCTGCCGTGCACGCCGCCGCGCACGCCCCCGCGCTTGCCGTCGCGCACGACGCTGCCGCGCACGTCGTCGCCATTTTGCCAGCCGCTCGTGCAGCCGTCGCGTCTCCACAAGCTGCTCGCGCGCGCCGTCGTCTCTGCCAGCTGCTTGCGCCGCCGTTGCTGCCAGCCGCGCGCGCCGCCGTCGCTCGCGTCGCCGTCGCTGCCAGCTGCTCGCGCGCGCCGTCGTCTTTGCCAGCTGCGCCCGCCGTCGTCGCTGCCAGCTGCTCGCGCGTGCCGTCGTCTCTGCCAGCTGCGCGCGCCGTCGTCTCTGCCAGCCACGCGCGTCACCGTCGCTCGCGTCGCCGTCGCTGCCAGTCGCGCGCGCCACCGTTGCCCGCAGTTGTGCTCGCCTCCGTGCCCCAGCACCTGTAGGAAGATGGCGGACGTCGTGGTTGTGCCGGACTCCGAGGAAGAAGATGTGGTGGAGTCCTGTTGCAGGTGTGGTGGAGTTCATGGTGATCAAGACACTGAAGAATGCCGTTGGATTCGCAAAGAGAAGAGTAGATGTCGTCGCTGCCGTCTCATCCACAGCGATTACGACCTCACAGCTTGGATGATCGACGGCTTCGACAAATTTGATTGTGAGTTATACATTCCCAATGTCAATGAGCTGCAAATGGATGGCGACACAATCCTATTACCAGCCCATGTGCAGCAAAAGGTAGATGAGGTTAGTCCACGGTTCCAGCAACTAAAACAACAAGATCCAAACATAGAACAATAGACATTGAAAGCCTGCAGATTAAGTATTCAAATTGTTACGATCATTATGCAATTTTATTGTTGAATGAATTTAGTACAAATATGTTACCTCTTGCACGATTGGAATAAGATCTTGAACTGTTTTTGCTGCCGTCTTGTATTGAATAGCTTGAATTGCACGAAAGAAACCCAAATCTAAAATATTGAAGTCCGGAGAGTTTGGTGGTTGGCAAACAATTCTAATATCAAAACCATCCCTCTTGGCATGCTCACAAAATAGTGCATCATTAAATAGGATATGAGATGGGGCATTGTCTTGGACAATATATATCGGTTTACTAATTTCCTCCCTAGTCCATTTTGCTTTGATAGCCGGCAGCACCCTTTCAACCATAAACTCTATAATTACCTCTCTTGTAATGTTATAATTACCTCTCTTGTAATGTTACAAATTGGTTTAACCTCCCAAGTTCCAGCTTGACGATTCACACTACTCCTTTTAGCTTGTTCCCAAGTAACAAGAGGGAAGCAACCAATTTTACCATCAAAAACACAAACCCCATTCACAAACCTTGACCGAGCAGTTACACACAAGAACATTAGACGTGGGATGTAGTTCTTACTCTTACTAGAACGATGTGGATCATCTTCATCTGGCAGCAAGTAATACTTTGCATGATTTTGTGTAAGAAAGAACCACTTCTCATCGATGAAAACATGATCAAATAAGTCTTTGAAATGCGGTTCAGCAGGTGTGCTATCTTGATCAATCATATTAACACAAAATTGCAATCTAGTCTTCTTGTTTGCTTCGGTTAGGTGTGGCTTGATAGTGTTTGAATGGCGCCTAAGCAAACCTTTGTGCATGTACCGAATCAACTTGGCCTTGTCAACATGGAGGCGTCTACTCACATCATCTAGTGTCATTCGTTCATTGAGAGGAATATTTCGTAAAGGTTCTAAATCAAGTGGGATTTCCTTTCGGCCACAACGACCTCTCTTTCTACTCTTTGTATCCACAACAACACCTTGCTCTAGTGGCACCTTTGCATTCCTCCAAATTTCCTGAACCGTATAGATCCCTAAATCAAATTGAGCAGCCACCTCCCCTGTTACTTTTTTCCCTAGACTCCCATTTTTACTTCTAGCCAACAAGGTTTGAAAAACTAATTGTCTAACTTCATCAGAACAATCCTTTCTTCTACCACCGCCTAGCAGATTTATATATAAAAAAAAGGTTCAAATGACTATACACATCGCATACCATTGAAAAAATAGATGTGCAAGCACTACCTTGTGCTGCTGCATTCACAGGTGGTTCCTCATCATCATTGTCATGTGGCTCAAGGTTGAGGTCGAATCCACCTTGTTGTGGCGCATCCATCTCAACGGCAAGTTCATCGAAGTTGAGGTTAAATCCACCTAAATAAGTTTACCAAAAAACGACAAGTTCATCACAACGGCATGTTAGTAAAGGAATTGCTGCAATGATAAACTGACCATATTGGGGTGCATTGAAGTTAATGGCGGCATATTCGTCGAGAGGAAGGTTGAAATCATTGAGTGCCACCATGTCAGGTCTGATTCCTATTACAAGCAAAAAAACAGCAAATTCAACAAAAACAACATCAAAAAAATGAACAAGAAAAGAACAAGGAATGAACAAGAAAGGAGTTTACCACCATCATCTACCGGCTCCAAGTTGAGGTCGAATCCTCGTGCCATTGTGCTGCGTACTCCAGGTGTGAAAGAAGTTTGCTGCTGCAGCCGCTTTAAATAGAACCGGGGATGTGCGGCAGAAGACGAAAAACTTGGCGCCGAACCGGGCTTCACGTGAAAAGGAACGAAAAAACTGGCGCCTAACCACGCTGTGCAGCGAAAAAACTGGCGCTGAACCTATCTCCACGCGAAAAGGAGCGAAAAACGGACGCGACCCCAGCAAAACTAACGGCCAGTGCGCGCCATGCAAGCTGGGCCCACGTCCATGCAAAAGCCAGCAAAAACAACAAAGCGCGGCCGCCGGGAATCAAACCGCATCGCTCCGCTTTGAAAGCGAGCCGCGCTGACCAGTTAGGCCGTGGGGTGATGTTTGAAGAGAAAGACTCGCCAGTGTATTTAATATGGGCAAACATGGAAAAATTTAATAGATTAATGATGCCTTGGTATGCTAAACCCTGTCCTAAACTACTTCCTTTTCAAAACTGGAGGGAGTACATAATAAAGTACCAAGCATACTGCAAGCAACATAATCCAGATAGTTGCATTACACATAATTTTCATAAATCAACTCAAGAAGTTCAATCTCCAATGTCTGCATCCAGATTCTTTGTTTCTTTGTCCTAGCCAGTTCTTCGCATGCATCAGATGGTTTACCCTGTTCAATTTGTTTGATAGCTACTTTTCAGCTTGCTTCTACCTGCATCAAAGAGAATAGCTCATGTTTTATATGAGGAAAAAATTCTCTACAGCAAGAATTATTATTTGTATCCAACAAGAACAAGTCTCATGTTTATCAGTAACTAGAAAAATAGAAAGAAACATAAAATATTCTTTAAGTGAAAACCAAGAGGAACTTAGTTTCTGTCATAAACGCAACTCAATAGTCAATACTATGTCCAACAAGAATGCATTTGGTTCGCAGAATGCCCTGACCAGGCTCTGTGAGTGTAGTTTTTGGGCATTTGGTTGTCTAGGGTAGGCCTAAGCCTGTCCCGTGGCATGCAAAGTAGCCAGCGAGCCAGGCTCCCAGGAAACAAGATTGAAATCCATTTCTCCTGAGTGCGAGATGCAAGGTTTTAACATGCCAATGATGATATTAGCAAATAGTTATCATATTTTAAGGCATATTAGAAAAATATCAAAGTAGATTAAGAATCAATGACAAAAATAAGTATTGTATGGACGATTCAAGCAAAATAAATATAATCTTAAACAATGCAGGCTGTAGAATATAGCGGAGTGCTCCCAGAAAAGCTATAGGGGCTATAGCGACAGCTATTGCCTATAGCATTTCGCAAAAAAAAAGAAGAGAATTTTTGCTAACATTTTAGTAATTCTATCAATTTCAACCCTCATTCATAAGTGCACACCATCGTTCAAGCATTCCATCCTCCAAGCATGTACTTGCCATATTTTCTAGCGGACAAACAGTTAACATAATAATAATAATAATAATAATAATAATAATAATAATAATAATAATAATAATACTAAGTAACCATCGTATAGACTATGTACGACCAAATTCATCACCTCAGCTTGAGTTCTAAGTTATGAATCATAAATCGTTAGTACTTAAGTTCATCTGAATTACAGCGGAGTTAGCGGCATTATTTTTAATACATTAGCGGCATTAGTGGTAATCATTGCAATATCGTAGCAGCATCTATCTCCAGAGGTCGCGGGCTATTTAAAACATTGATCATAGTATTTGTCTTTTTATTCCAATATAAGCTGTTTAGAATTGATTTGACAGAATTCCACCACAGTTAAAGAAAACTGAGCTGTGGCCTTGTCTACTTCCATAACAGTTTTGCTAACATTTCGCAGGAAGGATCGCGCAGAAGCAACAAAAAGTCAGCTTAACACAAACTTATTTTTATTGGATTGCCAGGGCTTGTTTAATCAACTGATATACAACGTTGACAACACTCTACAGAACAAGTCATATCAATAACCCTCCATTGAATCATACTGTCATCAAGTCATAGCTCCTGAACTGCACTAACTTGTTAAGCTCTAGTCACTACCGAAACGAGCATGGACACCAACACAATGATTCACCAGTTCTCAAGGCAAGCACGGCATTCATAAATATAGTCGCACATAAAAACATATAGAGGTCAGAAGTTACCTTAATATTGCTCAGGTACCCCTGCAGATCTCACTTGTTAAGAAGTTCGGCAAGAAAATGGTACGCTTCTGGGTATCAAGTTCAGCCAATCCTCGCAATGTTGCCTTCCTCACATCAATAGCAAACATCACTGCCAACTTGTCCATGTTCCTGGGTCTGGTTCGAGAAACCAAGTAAACGACATCATCGTCCATGCTTAGGATGGGGTATGCCACTGGATGTTCCTTCAATGTTCGTGTAGTCTTGCTGCTCAGCACAGCCATGAGATCAGAAAGACATGGGTCACTAGCCTCCAAGATGACATCTTTAACATCAAATTCACAGTCAGGGTGCCAGCCCTCCCCTTACGAACCGGTATTGCCATCTTCCATGTTGTGGACTTCCAGCCATCACGGATGACCACAGGTTTCCTTGAGTTATTATTGCACACCCAGTCAGTGTAGGAAGTGTAGGAAACAGGGGTGGCATTCAGCACTTCTCGCGAGGAGAATTCCAACTCAACATACTTGATCAAGCCTTTGTCTCGGCTGATAGTTACATCCCGCAAATATCTGGGGTCAGAATTTTGAAGGAGGCTATCCCAGTTAGCCCTTGCCGGCTCCGGCAGTGCGACATCCCGGAGCACGGGGCGTTTCTTGAGCACGTCGCAGAAGAAGATGCCGCGCCAGAGGTCCACCCAGGCTACTGTGCCATGCTTACCACCAATGGTGATGGTCTTCTCCGTCTCGTGGTACAGCCTGTCGACTGCTCGTGGTAAAGGGATAAGCTTGTCCCTCTTCAACCCAGTCACTGACAACCGCTTGGAGATCCACCCTTTGGAATCTGAGGATCTGTACAGGTGGAGGTCGAAGTCCCACCGGCCATCGTTCAGGGGAGGCCTAACACCGAGCGCAGCGACGACATACGAAGCGCCGTCGTCGCGGCTAATGAGGGCAGTTGCGGAGTCGTGGAGCGCCCTGGGGTCCGGGTGTGGTAGCCGATGTAGCCGCTGTGCGCGCGGCGCGTAGACGAAGTAGTCCCAGTCCAATCCTCTGATGCTGCTGTTGGGATTGACGGGAACGCGGAGGAGGACGAGATCTGCGTCGGTAGTGACAATCTTGGGCCCTGTTTTGCGGAAGGCCAGGCCAGGGCAGTGGACACAAAAGTGGGAGAGAAGTGGCGGGCGGGCGGCGCGGAAGGTCACCTTGATAGGCAAGCCGCTGCTCGTAGTGCTCTCTGCGGTGGTGTTGTTGGGGAGATCGGCGATGTAGCACCACCTGTCGAGTAGAACCAAGCCTAGGGGGCCGGCGGACTCGGGAAGAGAAGGTGGAACCCAGGAGGAAACGGTGGAGGCAGCCATGTCAGTGAAGGACGAGGAAGCGGAGAAGGTGAACAGATCGAAGTAGAGGCGAAAGGATCGGATGGGATGGCAGCAGGCGGCGAGATCTGGGAACGAAATTTGGGGGTAAGGACCTAGGAGGAAGAGGAGGAGGGACGCCGGACGGGAGGAAGAGGATCTCTGGGGGTCGGCGGCGCTGCCTGGCGGGGTCTCGGCGGAGGAGGAGAAATCGCGATTCGTCCCAGTACGGAGGTGAGAGGCTCGGTTTTGACCTAAGGTACTTTGGAATGCAGGCAGGAAAAACACAGGAATAGAAAAAATACAGGAATTGAAGTTGTATCCATCTCCATTTCTATAGGAATTGAAAACACAGGATTATGGATTGGAAGCCCTTTGGTAGCACCATAGGAACCACAAAGGAATCTGTAGGCTGCTCTCCATTTGAATTGAACTGCTAGCCGTTGGGTTCGTAGTACGGATGGAAGCAAGGAACAAGCTAGCCGTTGCACTATATGCCTTTATATGCACCTGTGATACAGCCTTCCTCTTGTATTTGCATTCTCTAGAACCTAACCAGAACAACTAGCTGATCTCTCACCAAGTTGGTCGTGCTGGTCACCAAGCAAGGGCTCCACTTCATTTGGTGAGTTATAGCACAGGAATAGAAAAAATACAGGAATTGAAGTTGTATCCATCTCCATTTCTATAGGAATTGAAAACACAGGATTATGGATTGGAAGCCCTTTGGTAGCACCATAGGAACCACAAAGGAATCTGTAGGCTGCTCTCCATTTGAATTGAACTGCTAGCCGTTGGGTTCGTAGTACGGATGGAAGCAAGGAACAAGCTAGCCGTTGCACTATATGCCTTTATATGCACCTGTGATACAGCCTTCCTCTTGTATTTGCATTCTCTAGAACCTAACCAGAACAACTAGCTGATCTCTCACCAAGTTGGTCGTGCTGGTCACCAAGCAAGGGCTCCACTTCATTTGGTGAGTTATAGCAAGACTCTTTTCTATAAATATATTAGGTACGAATACATATGCATGTAAAGATTAGTGACTTATTTTCTCAATCCCCTCACGTCAGGCCATAGGTGATAGAACAAACGAGCTGCACATTTGGGTGTCTCTCTTGTTTCCTTTTTGTTTTCACAACTATGGATTCAAACTATCGACGGCGATCGGAAAGTGAAGATGAGTTTGTGTTTTTTGTTCTCCCTACCATAGAAGGAGATTCATCAGAACCATCATCTAGTAAGAAACCAATACATACATCAAAACTTTTAGGGGTTGTTCGTGTTACTGAAATCTTAACAGGACATGAGAGTCTAAGTAAAAGGAACTTTCACATGGAAGCCGAGTGTTTTTCATGCATTGGCAAACAAGTTGCGTGAGAACAACTACTTGCTGATTCAAGATTTGTATCAGTAGAAGAGCAACTTGGTATATTCCTATATGCTTTGGCAAAAAATGCAAGCAATGGGACCTTGCAATATGAGTTTCAACACAGTGGCGAAACAATAAGTCGCCATTTTGGGGCTGTGTTTGATGCAATTACACAACTTACATGTACATACATACGCCCACCATCCCTTCATCAAAAAGGAACTGCAAACCTTCACTTGGAGCAGCCAGAGTAGGAGATGGTGATTGATATGTGTCAGCCACAAAAGCTTGTGATGAAGGAGCTGATCCATTCTTTGACTTATTTGCATAATGGTCCATACGATGGCGAGTTCTACCTTCTGCATAACGTCCTACACAAATATGATACAAACTAGTCAAAAAGAAGTTAAAGATGGGTACAAAACTAATGATGGCCAAACAAACCGCTCACCATCATATAGTGAATACAAATCATCAAAATATGGAAATGATTTATCCTGCCAATTAAGAGCATCACTATTGTTCTTGCGATCAGCAAAACTAGCCCAAATATGTGGTGGTGCTGTCACCATCTGTCTCTCACTGTCCCATCCAAAGCCACTTTCATCTCTCAATTCTTTAACACTACGATAATCTTTCTTTAAGTCCTGCTCCTTCTGTTTAACTTGGCACAGAGTATATGAAGTACCAAACTTTGCATTCAGCCGAGAAACAATATTTGTCCATGCCTCTTTACTCCAAGCATTATTTGTTCGATAACCCGGCACATCATAATCCTTTAGAAGCCCAATAAGAAACAATTTTCTCTCATGACTCCATCTAGCTCTCTTAGATTTATTCACTGCATTTGAAAAAGGTTTACAAATTTAATCTGATCTACCATTTGCAACTAAGAAAACTGATGTAAATGTATATATCCAACTGAAAAATAGAAGCATCACCTATTTCTTGACTAGGCTCGGTAGTCTCATACTCATTGTGTATATCAGCAAGACCTTGTGATGGAGTTTTATGCCCTCGCCGAACGGATGAGTTGCGTTCAGCAGTCATATTCATCTTAGTAGCACCTCTACCTGACATTAGGTCCTAAAAGAACAATTCCATCTTATGAGTTTATTCTTCCTTTACAAAACTTTTAAATCATCCAATGAGCACTGAATCAGTCAATGGAAGTTACACAATATACAAGAGAACTACAGGAGTAGCAAACTGCACTTGCAAGCAAAAGAATATTTATATGCCAACTAAACCTAGATTGCCTCATATACTCAAGAATATTTGACCAACGTTTTTAATTCACAACACACACGCAATGTGAATTCAAGGTCAATCTTCCCAAAACGAAATGAAGAAAAGTGGATTCTCAGATTGGGGATTAAAAAAGTGACCTAATAGATGGGGAATGGAAAGAAAGAGTACCAACAACTTGTGTACAGGCTTGTACGCGTTGCTAGTGGCAGGAAGAAGGCCTTGTGGTCCGGATGGGGAGGAAAGCCTGCGCGCCTGCGCGTGGCCGGAAGCTACGGCTTCGTCGCCGTCGTTTCTTCCGCCAAAGCTTTCTCCGTGTTTCCCTTCCAGAAGGAGCAAAAAGGTGGACGCCCTCGCTTTTATCCCAAGACCTGAAAAGCGGCGCGAACAGAGCGAGCCAGCGCGCAAAAGCGTCGTCGTTTCGCGCCAGGATTTTTCCAAGAGGTCTGACCTCTTGTTAAAATTCCTATGAAACTGCGTTGTAGAAAAGCAATCCTATGGATTTTTTCCTTTCGTTTCCTACGAACCAAAGGGACACATAGAAAAAATTCCTAAGGAATAGAAATCCTGTAAAATTCCTTTGTGATTCCTCCATTCCAAAGGCCCCCTAAATGTGAAGCCACTACAACTCCTCTGCCCTATACATCAGAGCTGAAAGGTAAAACGTTGTTTACGTCTCCAACACTGAAGTTTTCGTCGATCGTAGTCTAGCACCGTCGTTTTGGATTTTGTAGCTCGTGATCTCTCCTCCTCTTGTTAACAAGTCGCGTCTTGGGCGCTACCACCTGCTGATGGGTTTCTGTGTCCGTGTTGCAGGTCACGACGTAGCTTGCGTACGGTGGAATGCGAGACTGCCACATGCATGAGCACGTCGAACCACGTCTCCCCTGCCGGCGGCACCGAGCTTCCGGTGAGCAGCCCCGACACAGTCACCTCGGGCAGCAGCTCACTCCGCGTCGCGCTGCTGGTCAATAACTTGCGCACCTTGTAGAACAAGCAAGCAACGCCCGGCGCGTCCTTCACTGGCCGGAAGAGGCTGCAGTGCCCGGTCTTATTACCGTCGTCGTCCAAACCGTCGTCGGTGGCAGCGGGCTGCAGCACGGTGGCCTCGGGTGAAGGTTCGTTTTCTTTAGCATGCTAAAGTTTTGAGACAAAAATTTAGTGGCTCTTTTGAGGCTAAAGTTTAGTCCCTCTTTTATCCCACCTTTTAGCCTTAAGAGCTAAACTTTAGCCTCTTTTAGGCCCTGTTTGGATCCACCTTCTAAACATTAGTTGACTAAAGTTTAGCTACTTTTTCTTCAAACATGACCTTCTAAACTTTAGTTAAGTCACCTTCTAAACTTTAGACCACTAGTCATCTCAACCTTGCTAAACTCTCCTAAACTTTAGATAAAGGCAAATAGAGTCAAAAGTACCCCTCATCACATGTTAGGGATAGAAAAAATAAAGGTGGAGAAACATTTATTTAGGGTTAGATATGTCCACTTTTGTTTAGTCATGAACTTTAGTCATGAATCCAAACATACATCTCCTAAACTTTAGTTGACTAAACTTTAGATTAGTTGGCTAAACTTTAGCCAACTAGAAGATCCAAACACCCCTATCCACATATTCGTTTCCTTGAAGCTAAACTTTAGTCCTTTAGCTCATTTAGCCTCTTTAGCTCCATAAAAAGAACACCCCCGAAGTTGGCCGCGGCGAACCGCGTGCAGCCGCCGCCGTGAACGCCGCTGATCGTCGCGCACAGCGTCATGGCGAGACGCACGAGCTCCGGGCGTACGTAGGTGTCTCGACACAGCTCTGGTCTCAGCTGGGCGAGCTGCTGCAGCATGGCTCCGTTGGCGATCTGCCGCCCCTCGGCTTCCTCGACGACGACGCGAGCTCGCAGAAGCGCTCTCTGCAGCCTGGCAGCAGCAGCGTCGTCGACAGCGCCACGCTCCTGGAACTTCCCGGCCAGCGAGGTCGTTCGCCACCACGGACACCAGGACATCCATGGCTTGTGCTGTGCCCACCAGTTCTCGCCCCTGGAGTCCAAACTCTGACTGATACACATACGAATGGTAAGTCATGCAGCAGAGGGAGTCCAAAATCGCGTGCGATTAGGGGTGTCCATGCGTGGTTGGGAATGGTCTACTAGAGGGCTGTCAAATCCAGCTGGACTGATGGCAACATGTCGATCGCCACATAGAGAACCTTAAATTTTGTTTGGTTTGTTCCTAGTTAAGGCCGTGTCCAGCTTGACTTGGACTTCGCTGGACACGTGCAATCCAGTCCTCCCTCTATTTTCTATTTGTTGACGTTTCGACGGCCCAGGCATTTTTGCTGTCGCAACGTCATCATTTCACGAATGGTTGAGTATTCTTCAGTCATTGACAGCGTCGATTGGAACGGCACGCGGACACTCCCGGCTTCTTCAGTCATTGACAGCATCGGAGCTCGGAGATGGCTGCCGTGCACGAATAAAGCGTAGGCGTGCAGAAGAACACGCCGGTCGCCCGGCCAGGAGCCACGAGTTCACTGCAGGTGCAGCGCCACGCTCAGGCTCAGCTCACGTACTATATGGGCCGGCGTGTCCGTGTGCGATGGATGGCTTCCGAGTCCTGAGTCCCATTTTGACCTTTCTCTGAGCTGGGACTTCCTCCTAAGTCCTGAGCCCGCCTTTTTTATGCAGAGGCTGGCCCGGCCCATCATCGCTCCGTGCAGCAAACCTATATGGGCCGGTATTGTAAATTTTGCTCATCGTGTCTGTCACCAGCGCTGGTGAAGAAGAGATCACGGCAC
The DNA here is from genome assembly GCA_031894775.1 of Chloris gayana. Classification (NCBI taxonomy): domain Eukaryota; kingdom Viridiplantae; phylum Streptophyta; class Magnoliopsida; order Poales; family Poaceae; genus Chloris; species Chloris gayana. The sequence goes on from JAUNZO010003744.1 coordinate 48,076, forward strand.
GATGACGGAAACGTCCTCCGCTACGCGGTGAGGCTTAATTTGATCCGTCCGGGGTAGTGCTGCTGATGCGTGATGGCAGCGCCGCCGGTTCAGAATTCAGATTCAGCATGCGTGTTAGCTCCAGTGAGCGCAGCTCTGTTCTGCACTCATTGCTAACTGAAAAGAAAAACACAAGTTCGTACTTCACCTCGGCAGTGCAAATCGATGCCACCACAACACGTCACTCAGAATATCAACTCGAACGACGCAGTTATTTAAACCGAGTTCAATACCGTGTGCCCACGCATAATAATGCCATGGAGCACACATGTTAACAGCAAACCAATCACGATAATCCAACAAACCAGGATTGTACTCTACTTGATTCATACCGGGAGTCTCACAGAGTCGATAATCATCTTAAACTAATGACAGTAGTAGATCATTATCAGTGGACTTGGTGATGGATGCTGGAGAAGAGGTCGACGTCGTCGGTGATGATCAGTTAATTGGCGTTGCTGCCCGCGCCCTCCGGCGCCGCCGCGGCAGTCTGGCGCTCGCCGGCGACGATGACGTCCATGGCTCTGCGCGTTTTCTCCACCAGCATGCTGGCGATCCTGGGTATCTCCTGCTCGAAGAAGCGGTGGGCCGCCTGCAGCGTGGCGCTCATGATCTTGGGCAGCTGCTCCTCCATCACCGCCTTCTGCACCGCGTCGTTCCACTCCTGCCGCGCCAACAAACGCAGACAATTCCGTGAATCAACACTCGCTTGTTGCTGCACTGCAGCTTAATTTGCAAATAGTTTAATTGCTCAAGCCTTTAATTCTTTTTCAAAAAAATCTCTAAACGTCAATAAGTTGTATTGGAATTCAATAGTGCATCTCGACAAGTTGAGAAGGTTGCAAAAGGCAGATTTAAAAGAATTTAGCCTATTGTTACACCGGCGGGACTAAAAAGAAATATACTAGTAGTTCCATTAAACTGAGCCGTGGCTAGAATATTTTATTTCTTTGGTTCATTTACAGTAGCTTTCATCGTTCCTTTGTACTACTAGTATTGCTTATGCATATACTTTGTTTTCTTTTCAGCCAGGACCTGCCCTTGTGTTGAGTGCAAGAAACTGAATTAATCTCAAGTAGCACGTACCTGCGCGTTGTTGGGCACGGCGGCCTTGGGCTTGTTGTTGGCGGCTTTCTTGGGGACCGCCTCCCTGGAACTGGAACTGGTGGTCTGCGTCTTGTGCCTGGCGAGGTACGCGCTGGCCGGCACGGTGACTCGAAGCATGATGACGTTGGCGTGGTACACCTGGATCCCGAACTTGCCGACGAGGTCCGTCTGCACGCGGTCCTGGACCTGCTTCGCGAAGCCGCCGGCGAGGATCTGGTCCGCGGTCATGGCGGCGGCGACCGCGCCTACGTGGCCGTCGAGCACGCCCTGGACCAGCTTCCTGACGTGGGTCTTGGAGCAGGCGCCCTTGTTGCGGCGGCTGGGCGCCACGAGCTTGGCGTAGAGCAGGAGCGGGTCCTCCTGGACCCCCGGCGGCTTCTTGTCGGAGCCGGCGTCGATCTTGGGGCCGACGGTGAACTCGGCGCGGAAGAAGACGGGGAAGCTCTCGGCGGTGACGGCGTGCGCGTCCAGCTGGAAGCTCACCGGCGCGACGTCGAGCGTCTTGCAGCGCTGCACGGCGAGCCACACCCACGCCTTCTTGGCCAGCTTCACGTCGTGCACGCCCCACCCCGTGATGGCCAGGTACTCCGACGCGCGGGCCACGCGGAAACTGGCCGTCTTCGCCTCCTTGCTCGCTCCTCCTTGATCTGCCTAGATAGCAGGAGTACTGACTGGTTACAGTGTGTGGCGTGCGGAACTGGAAGAAAAGATGAGCCCGGCAATGGTCGCATAAATAGAAAGAGACGAGCCTGTAATTTGCAGCCAGCTGGGCTGTGGTAGCTGAATCATTCACTCGGTGGAGTAGTCGCACTAGACAGAGACGAGAGTTGGAATAGGAGGTTCTGCTGCGCCTGCCGTTCATGCAGCGGACGGCGACATCAGACACGAGAATGGAAGCCTGGCATGTGCGCTCACCTCCACAGTGCTGCAGCGTGCATCGCGGTGGGTGCAGTGGCATCAACATCAAGCGGTCGATCCCACCACGTCTTCCCCCAACTCTTTCACTTTACCATATCTTGTCGGCTGAAACTTTTTACCTTTGCCTTTCCCATGGCGATTTCAGTTCAGACCCCTGGATAGATATTTTCTTTAAAATCTGCTTCGAGCTACTTGTGTTCTGCAAAACCGGCCGGGTCGACACGTTCTTGATTCTTTGCTAGAGAAATCCATCAATTAGTATATCAATACAGGTTACATGCATTCTGTGAAACGGAAAAAATCTGATGACCTTGTTGATGGCTTATCAAATAAACTGTCAAGAAGCAAACTAGGCATGCATAGCTTGTGCCACATCTCCAAGAGAAGCAGCAGAACCGGAAGAGGCTGCGAATCGTCAGCCACCTGTGAGGCATGGAGCTGCGGTAACCCTCCATCTTGTCCTCCAGCCACTTGCCGGCGCTGGCGTGCGCGTCCCAGACGCAGCTCCACCTGCGCGTACTTGGCATACACCTTGGGGTCTCGCGGGCAGGCCTCCAAGGCGCCTTTGTATTTTTACCCTGCTTTCTTAATTTTGCGATCGCGCTTGGAGCCTCCGTCCAACAGTCTGGTTCAATGAAAACTACACACGTGTCGACCGTGCAGAGCAGAGACGAGACGCGAGTGCTCTTGCTTTGCTTATCTACTATAGTAGCCACAGCTTGTGTAGCCAAAATTTCCATTTCCATGGGAACAGTGCCGGCTTGCCCATCTTTTCCTCCGCTACTGAATTCTCTGTTCGCATCAGCTCTCAACAGTGCAGGCAGCACTGCAATTTCGTCAGACATGCGGCTCTTCTCTCTCGTATAGTAGCTAGCTTTCCTTGCGAATCGAAACCTCTTTTTTTTTTTTTTTTTTTTTTGAGACATGCGAATCGAAACCTCGGGTTTGTCTCACCCACCCAAGCAGAAGGAGATCAATGAAACTGCAAACAGAAGACACCAAATCAGCGTTGTTCACGTTTTCTAGTTATCATAGCAAAACTAACTAGTAGCGGCAATTATCTACCCAAGCGCCACTGGTTTAGATATGCGACAACCAACAGAAAATCAACTACTAGCGGAACTGTATCTGTATATCGTATCAAAACAAAGTAGTAGTAGTAATTATCTACGGTACTCTAGTTTCTCTATATCCCAGCGCTTCTGGTTCAGATACGGGATAACCAACAGAAAATCATCTGACGCGATTCCTTTTTTTAGGTGCAGAGAGAAACTCTATACAATTATTTGTTGAAAAACTATGTGTTATAAATGGACAATTTATTTCAACTCATGTAGTATGGATTTGATATGTATTGTGGGCTTTTATGAATGTTACATGAATTCTATGTGTTTATAATATGTGAGTTGCATTGGTGTCAAAATATCCAAAGATCATGCGAAATTTTTAAATGGTTTTCTTTTCTATTTTCCGTTTTTTCTAATTAACTTTGGTTTTCCGTTATCTCGGGTCGGTAAACCGCAAAAACCGTGCAATTTGCCGCCCAAACCACCCGGTTACTGATCAGAACACCGATTTTAGTTCAAAGGAATTTGACTTGCTATTCGTCTGGTTTTTCGATCTTTATCGCGGTTACCACCAGTAAGTTAAACTTTGGTGGCCATTGCTCGGTACTAGCGCGCACTAGAAACAGCCGGGTGTGTAGGAGGCGAAGCGGCACAAGAGGGGAGAGGAAACGGTGGCGGGAGCTGGAGAGGAAGCAGTGGTGGCAGTCGGTTTCCGGCATCGGCGGCGCTCGGGCTTGAGGAAGACGAAGTTGGTAAATGGTTCGGCGCGTTCCTTCTTTCACATGCATGGGCGATGGTCGTGGAGAAGTGAAAGCTCCACAACAGCTCCATCGACACGCCATTTCCTATCGAGCGAACAAGCTAAGCAAAGCATGAACGCATGGCGCGCGGTGTGTGTGATGATGATGATGTAGCGACTGCGTGCTACCGTTCCCATGGAAAACAGAAAACACCAAATTTCTAATTTACATTTCCGGTAATTTTTTTTGAATGAAACATTTCCAGTAATTATTGTAGGAAATCTAATCTAACTAGCTAGCAGTAATTATCCACCGTCCTCTATGTTTTTTTTCTATCTGAAAGCAACGGTTCGGTTCGTATATCCAACAACAAACAGAAAATAACCTGACCCGATTCTTGGTTGCAGAGGAAGTTGCGATTGATCACATAGTTCAACAAACTGCTGATTCTACTGCTTGATCTCTTCACCTCCGTTCCTATAAATAGATGCCAGACGTGGCCTCTGCACCCAGAAATAAAACCTCCCTGCAGTAGGTGGAGTTCCTTGCCTGGTTCAGCAACCATGAAGACCATCGTCGTCTTGGCCATCTGCATCCTCTTCCTCCTCAATGGTGGGTAATGCTGCTGCCTTACCTCCTCTATCTGATCGTTCTCATTCGTCATTCTTGTCTTCTTTGAGTTCTTACGCTCGTGCTTTACTCATCACACATCAGCGGCAGGACATGTGGAATCCCGGCGCCATCACGATGACGCCCCCCACCAGCGGCCATTCGAGCTATTCGTGTTCGGCGACAGCTTCGTCGCCAACGGGAACCCCGGCAAGGAGCCCCTGAGCTTCTGGACTCGCAACTGGTACAAGCCCTACGGCCGGTCTGACTCCGACGACATCCTCCCGTCCGGCCGCTTCTCCGACGGCAAGGTCCAATCCGATTTCATTGGTGCGCAGCGCACATGCGCAGAAAATCATCTCTATTTGTTTTTATTTGCTCCTTCTCTGATGAAATGGCAGAACAGAACACCTACCGCCTTGCCCTTTGAAAAAAAAATAATTTAGATCGATTTGTGTTGCAGCGAATCTTCTGGGGCACGAACAGTCCCCTCCACCGGAAGGCATTCGGCAGCCCAAGGATGGGTTCGGGGTGAACTTCGCCGAGAGTTTCAGCGCGGTGAATGGCAGCCTCGCCGCGCAGATTGGCGAGTTCAGGTCCCTGCTGGACCATGGGATGCTCATCCTGGCCGGCGGCCAGCCCGTGGCGCTCGTCGCCTTCTCAGGGGTCGACTACTCCACCATCCCCGACAAGAAGACCCACCCACACGGCGTAAGGACACTGATTGATTCATCTACACTTGATAATGTAATTAATTTGCTGCTAGCTGCAACTAAATCGATCTTGTTGTGCTGTGCAGTTTGTGAACTTCATCGAGGACGTGACGGACCTGATCGCCGCCGGCGTGTCGGACCTGGTGGAGCTGGGCGTGCCCAAGGTGATGGTGAACCTGATGGAACCCATGGGCTGCTCGCCGCGGTACACGAGGTTGTCGACCAACTACACGGAGTGCATCGACGACGAGGTCACGGACCTCCACAACAAGAAGCTCCGGGAGAAGCTGGGGTCCAAGCGTGCCGTCCTCCTGCTGGACGTCCACGACGCCTTCGTCCAGACCATCCACCGCAAGACGGGCTCGGAGTTCGCGCACCGGCACATCCCCTGCTGCGAGAGCCACCGGCCCGACGGGTACTGCGGCGAGGTGAACTGGGCCCGTATACCGCTCTACTCCGTGTGCGAACACCCGGACCGCTACTTCTACTTCGACGAGTGGCACCCCACGGAGGCTGGCTGGAAGGCCGTCATGGAATACCTCAACGAGGACATCAAGCAATTTCTGGGTCTCTAGATAGGTGGTAGGTCGATCTATAGTTTGAGTCAGTAAGTGTGTTAGCGTTGAGTCGGCTTGAGAGTTAGATTTTTGTTAGGAGGGGAGAGCAGCTTGATTAGGGCCCCATTGATTGTTACCATGCATGAATGAACATCTCCTTGGTTCGTCATAAAAATCAAAACAAGCATGCATATTTATTTTGATTTACTGCGGATGGGGTAGGAACTAAACCTGCCTTGGCTCGCAGCAGGCCATGCTCGACGAGGCACTGACATGGCTCCCATGGCACATGCCGTTAATTATACTGGCGAACAACTGTGTTAGCAGCGCTGCACGCAAGCGGAAAAGAACGCCACCTCTACAAAAAAGGAGTTTTACAATACTCCAAAATTAATGCATGTTGTCTATTTTGTTTATCTGACGGCTCAGATCGTCCTTATGATACTTTCACACGCACACACACACATCATATCTAAGAATCATAAGTATCATTGGATTGTTGTAAATTTATAGGCTGGTTCAAATGTCATCGTTAAAGAATTGGGCTCAACCCAGTTGGCAACGCTGCTTGCTGCAGCCACGCCCACCCACGTTCGAGCGCCGCTCGATACAGGTGCTCACCTCGAATTGGCAGTGCTCTTGCACTTGGCTTCCATGCCAAGAATTTCATTATTTTCAAATGTCATCGTTAATCTTAATTCACCACGGCCCACGCCCACCCAAAGCAGCGCCTTCTCGATCGATCTACTGCAGATGGGGGTAGCTATAGCAGGCCTGCCTTGCTCTCGACGAGGCAATGATATGGCTCCCACGGCATGCCGCTAACCGGCAAACGAGTATCATCATCCGGGTCGCGTGGCAATTAAGGGTTTGTTAACTATATTTAGGTGTGCTTAACTGCATATGACCCAATCTAATTAATAAAAAAGAGTGAGTCCTTACACAGGAGAACAAAGCATATGGCCAGATGTCTATATCGTAGCTAATGATGTAGAAGGTGCTACGCATTCGTTCAACTGCTTGGAACGAAGACAAACATATGCATGTGCACAGCCTCTAGGAATTCATGCTGAACTTCAGCTTCCAAACGATGTCTTTCATTTCAGCTTGCAAACACACGAGAATTGCATTTGCCATTTTACAGAGGCGATTGCTCAAAATACAAGCGCTGTAGTGCCTTGATTCAGCTGGTGGCAATATCAAACATACGGGAATGGAAGCTCGCGCACTCTGCTACATGTGCGTTCAATTTTTTACCACCTTCTAGGTGGCACATTTTTTGTCCATGCCTTTACCAAGGCGCTTTCAAATCACCATATGGTATACTACTATTCTAAATCCGTGTAGAATTTTCAGGTCCAAAATAATTATCATTATTTTTTCTCAACTAATGACCATCAGTTAAATTCAATGGCTTAGATTTAATTTCATAAGTTGATGATTACTCTCTCCGATCCAGAAATATAAGGATTTGTTGACTTTCGGATATATTCGTCTTATTCAAAATATTTTTAAAAATATTATTTATTTTTGTACAATTTATTTTATATTTTAAGTATATTTTATTTATTTTTATATTTTTATAAATTTTTAATAAGACAAGTGGTCAAAGTAGCTCCAGGAAGTCAATAAATCCTTATATTTCTGAAGGGAGGGAGTAATAGTCAATAGTGAGGGTAATATCCAATGGCTTAGCTTTTAATAATAGACTGCAACCTCCATAATTGACTATGATTTGTGTCTCCCTGTTAGTCTACAAATTGACTTTCATGTAATAAGAAAACAAAACAAAACCCAGATCGAGTGCTTTGTAGAGGCCCAAAACTATGTTTCCATGATCTAAAAAAAGTAGTGAGAGTAATATAGTATATCATCTTTATTACTAAAATAAATAATTTATTACAAGGACCAAAAACAAGTTGAAAATGACTGGTCGAACCAGAAATGTATCATCCTCGGTTAACGACGCAAACGAACGGACTACAACGTACAACCTGCCTTGCGGGCTGGAGTATTCAAAGCTACAAAAGTAAATAAACCTTATATAGATTCAGCTAGCTTGAAGCGAAGAACATATGAAGAGTTTTGGTGGGCCTTTTGGCAATTGGGCTGCACATATGTGGGCTGACTCGAAAATTGAAATTGATATTAAAATAAAAATTAATTTATTCTTACTGTAATTACTAAAAATACCCTCTAACTAATGTCCATTTAAATGACGCAAGATAATGGCCATTATTCTGGACCAAAAAACTCTAGTGCTCATTCTTCTTGATAGGGGTGGAGATATGAGACACCCCTCACCCTATGGCGCTTTGCTCCGACGCCTGAACATTTTGTATTCTTCAAAATCACAGTTCTACTTCTGCTCTGAATATCGCAAACATGTGTGCACGTTTTTTTATTAATTCTTCACGAGAAATTAATACTAGACATATGACTGGGGGAATTTCGGAATAAGCATCTGATCACCTCCGTGACTCATCAAATAAATCGTCAAGAAACAAAACTGAGCGGCACCTTTCCAAGAAGAACATGACGGAAAAAATGAAGGCCTGGTTGGTGTGGTTTTGCATTTCCCTTTTGTTCAACACGCTTCGGAGTAGAGTAGAGTAGGTAGGTTCTTTAGTGCATTCTTCTTTCAGAGGGAACTGTACATGTAGACTACTTGGCTGCTTCTTGCCAAGAAATGGCCTCCGATCCGCGTCAGGGGTGCTGAAGGTCACCGGTGTGCAAGGTCTCGCTCAGAAGATGTAAACAGCAACGTGACGTGTCGACCGATCTGCCGTCTGTTCTCCATCGCATCGGCGTAAACGCGGCAAAAACCTTGGCCGGCTACTTCTCTATACGCGTCCGTGCCGCCGTGTACGTGTAGCTAACACGCTCTCTCGCGGGCGGCATGAGCAATTGAGGATGCAAACGGGCCGGGTTGATCGAGATTACCATGTCCGTCGTCGGAACTGACCAGTATCTGAGACGATGACAATGGCCAGAGCTCGGCAGCTCTCGCTGTTGTTTCATCGTCGTGCCTCATTTCACCAGTCGATTCATCATCCCCTGTGAGCAGTCACTTTTCTGTTCCGGCCGGCCGGTTAATGATTTGCTACAGTGTTTTATTCGAAAACCTGACTACTAGTGGCCAATTCAGGGCTCGCTGAGCTTAAAATTGTTGGGTCCCGAACGAAAAAGATACTGTTGACATAAGAACATGAAGAGGACTAGTACTGTATGTTCAGGCAAGAACACTACTACATTTCTTCCCCTGGAAACAATTCCATCACGAACGCTCGGTCAGCATAAATTTATTTGTACCGAGACTACTCACACAATTGAGATAATCTTAACACGGCTAATTAATGGCGGTAGTAATAATCAATGAGATGGCAGTGGCATGGTAGATCATCTGAAGTCGGAGAAATCTCAGACAATATTGATAGTTTCCTCGACAGTATCAGTACCCTTTCAAATTTGGAGCATCTAGATCTGTCCTATACCGGTGATCTTGATTTTATACCTGATAGGTTTTGTAGCCTCAGAAAGCTACATACGCTGGACCTCACTTGCTGCCCCAGGCTACGCGGGCTGCCAGAAAATATGTGTGATATGAACAGCTTGAAATTTCTAATTGTGAAGGACTGTTTTCGTCTGGATATGTCCAACCTGCGAATCAACAAAAGTTCGATCTTGTTGCCACACTTTATGGTGCAGATTTCTGAAGGTGAACAAAGCAGCAACCTTGTTCTGCTTAAGGATTTCGATCCTCCTGAGCTGGAGATAAGTCACCTTGAAAATGTGAAGTCCATAGAAGAGGCACGGCGAATAGAATTGAGGGGAAAACTAACACTTGATTGGACAACGGGAAAGGGATTTGTAAATGACATAGAATTGCTGAGAGAGTTGGTGCCACCAAGTAGTTTATATGGTAATCAGCTTTCCATCATGGCTAATGGGCATTTCTATTTATCTCCCTAATCTCGTTGAAGTTAAATTGAAGGGCTTGTCTCAATGCACTAGCCTACCACCACTTGGTCAGTTGCCAAAGCTAAAATATCTTGATATAGAAGCAATGCCCGGCATTATGAAGATAGACAGAGACTTTTGTGATGGCTTGAAAGTGCTAAATTGGAGGAATTCTCCATATCTGATATGAAAAGCTTGGCTGAGTGGAGTGCAGCATACTCCTGTGGTGATGGTGTTTTTGGTGAGTACATGTTCCCCAATCTGAGAAAGCTTACAATACGTAAATACCACAAGTTGACGGTGAAGTCTTGTCCACCAAGAGTGAAGGGAATGTGGCATATAATACGTAGCGATGACGTGCTATTGCAGTGGGAAGAGAGTGTGCCTCACATCGGTTATTCCACCTCTTCTCTAGTAGATCCCCTGTGGGTCAAATCATGCATGGCACCTGTGCATCAGTGGAAGTTACTCTGGCATCTTCCTAACCTCTCTTGGTTATTTATTGATGATTGCAGTGATCTGAGAAGCTCACCAAGGTTCTCTGGAGTCCTTCGCTTCCTCCGGAAACTTACTCTGAAATCTTGTAGTAGCATGACATCACTGCCACAATGGTTGGAAAACCTCAATTCTCTGTACATACTAGCTCTAATTAATTGCTCGAGCATTCGAGCATTGCCAGAATGGCTCAGTGACCTTGTGTCTCTCAATGAACTGCACATTGAGTCTTGCAACAGCATCATGTCTTTACCGGATAGTATACTACGACCCACCAAACTAGGAAACCTAAAAGTTTACCGTTGCCCTGAGTCGCACAAATGGTGTGAACAGGATGAGAATAAGATGAAGATTGGTCACATAAAAAAGGTGTGTGCCTTACTGTACCACCCACCCTATTTGGCTCTTATTTGCACTGCAATGTAGCTTTTTCTCAATGGAATCAATTATTTGATTGTAAGTTCTTTATAGTTTCACACTAAGAAGGATACAAACATCTAATATATGCTGAGTATAACTAACCCATCAAACTCTATGTTAATAGATCGAGATAAAAAATGACCGCATCTCAGTATGGTGACATGAACTTTAGCATTGTTTTATACATCAATACTACCTAGGCCCTGTTTGTTAGGATTTCTTCTCAAGAAACTGTTTTGATTTCTAAGAAACTAAGAAAAAAAACAGGATACCCTGGTTTCTGGATCGCAGTACAAAAATGTGAAACAGCTTCGTTTGGTTTCTCCACTTCTAGTAAGGAACTGAAACTGAAACCCAATCAACCACCCCTTGTCCGTGGCGTTTGTTCATTCAAGTAAACAAAAGGTGAAAATACACTGGAAGAAAGTTAGAAGCTGACCATATAGTAGGAGGTCAAGGGAATCAGTGAAGTAAGGATAAACCAGCTAGGTGTTTGGCAACAATTGTAGCAATATTGTGAAGATTAACAAATGTAGCTATGTCCTGAAAAGTATTTTGGTTTGACTAGGTGAGATAGGTAGGTTAGCAACATAATCAGATATCACAGTGTTAGCGTGAAATCAATGCCCTTAGGCTATCTCCAACGATAGTGGAGACCTAAACTCCAAATTAGGTGTTGAACAGTTGCAACATACAAGACCAAAAAAATTCTATCTCCAACGGAAGACCCATCATTCCTCGCGACCAGCTCGTCTTCGACCACGCCACCGCCCGCCGTCGTGCTCCGGCCCCGAGCTCGGGTGGCGCGCAACGACCCCAGGAGCGCGGAGGCCGGGCTGCTAGATCTGACAGGGGAGCCCACGGGGGCACGCGCCGAGGAGCACGGCGACACGCAGCAGTAGAGCCCGCGGGCGGCGCGCTGCGGGGAGGAGCGCTGCGGCGGTCGCGGGCGACGGTACTTGCGGCGGCGGGAGCCACCGGCAGAGGATTGGAGGAGATGCGCCTCCACCATCGTCGCCGCCCTCGCTTGCCGGCACAGTCGCTGTCGTCGTCTGCCGCCGCCGCCGTCGCCCTAGTTCTCTCTGTTTCGTTCTCAGGCGCCCGACCGAGCTGATGCAAATTTGCAGCAGTTACTGTACACGCCACAGAATGGGGACTGTGTTTGGGTGAGTCGTTGGAAGCAGTTTTTTGTGATTTTAGACCCATTTTGCATATAGGTGACCTTTTGGGGTGTTCCTTGGAGATAGCCTTACCCTAAAGGAATGTGGCTTAGTTGCAACTCAAAATGCAGGGTATAATTTGACCCATCTGTCTTGAAAATCAACGTCTGGTGTTAATTTATATTGCATTAGTAACAACGAGTAACAACGAATCATATAACAAGCTAACATTTTCCTGTCGAGACCAGTTAGAGCTATGTACTTCGGGAGTTAGAACTGTCGTCCGACGTCTGACCCAGGTTCGAGTCGTGGTACCAACTGCCAACTTATGACAAAAATCAGGGAGACATCTCTTAGGCGCCATTGACCGTGATGTTAGACACACACCATGTATTACTGATAAGAGAAAAAAATAATGCAAAGTTCTAGGTTATATATTTCCTAGTCATACATGTGACTAGTCATAGAAGTGTTAAGTTTATCTCTTTTTTTACAGTTTAAATTTCTATATTCTACTTTTGGCAAATGATATATGGTATGTATCCTTATGAGGCGTCAAAATCATGCCTGGGCATTGCTATGCTGCAGATTCATATGAGCGCCAGGCCAAATGTGGGACTACGCCAATGAGGCAGGACACTGTTGATGTTCTCAGATACTTCATACTTGGAGCTCTGTTAGGATTTCTTTATGCTTCATAAATTTATAATCAACATATATGTAGTCTGCTCCATTCGCTTATTGCTGTACATGTTATTTTCTGCGTGAAGTGAATGCTACTTGGTTCAGTAGTTTGATTCTGGTTGCCTGCCTCTTGAAATTTCTGGTCCTAAGGCATAATAACCTGTCTCAGTAGTTCAGCTGCTTAAGGTTACACCTACTGTTATGTTTGATGCTCGTGTCCGGGCGTTGAACAATTGCTGTTGTTTCACTATAGCAAGGCCTTTGTGTTTGATTCTAGTGTAGCTTAACCAACCTCATCTGTTCTCCTTACATCTTTCAGCAGGACCTGCTTTTCTTGCCATCCTTCATAGTGTTTTTCATACACTTTTCTTTGTGTGGCAAAATTTCCATACTCTAATCTGGTAAATGATGAAAACCTTTTTTTCCGCTAAACATTTTCAACAAGACGGCTTTGTTTCTGGACCTGGTTGCTAATACAGCCTCTTAGTTTCACCCAACCTCCAAGAACTGTCGTAGAATGATACTGTGATTTGTACTATGAAATTGGGATGTGATGTTCACGTCGTTGACTCGCCATCTCGTCACGACCAAAGTGAACGGTCCAGGGATCGTCGGGGTGCTTGTGCTTGTGCTGTTAATTGCGGCAAGGATCGTCGCACGCAGCGGAAATCTCACACATAAGGGCTGCCATCTCGCACATGAATTGCAATCGCCCGTTGTAGGTATTATTCTCACGCAAACAATAAAAAGACAAGGTACGGACTAATAGTAGCACACTGAAGACCCGTCGTCGTTTTGTTCTGAGTGAACAAGACCGGGATGACGGCTCTCTTGCTGATGAGGGTGCGCGCGCCTCTACTGATTTTTCAAGAACTCTTTTCCCATTCATCATTTTTTCTGATGGGTCAATACTCTTTTCCATTCATCTTTTTTGCTTCTGCACCTAACTGGTGGCGTTTGATAATGTATCTTCCTTGGTTGGGTCATCTTGGGCCTGATGATGCGTTTTGCTGGCTGATCACGGGTTAAACTTGGCAGCTCAAAATTACTTAAACGTTCAAATCCTCTAAAGTTGTTGAGCATGTCAAAAGATGAGTCTCATTTTGAGAAATTTTTGAATCGCCGCAAGTCAAGTCAAGCTGATACTTTGGATCCCCATGCCATAGGGTCCCCCGACGACAATTGCTCGTGCTCTTTCAGACTGCTGGCAAGGCAATAATGTCCTCCACTGGACGTCCTGAAGTGCAGAAACAAGACGACCAATTGCGACATGGCAGTGGTAGGGCCTGAAATGTACCAGATCACTCGACGGGCGACCTTGATTCCTGATTACTGTAGCGAGCACGCGACGCGGTTGGGTAGTAGTCGTACGGGGCCTCCAGAGCTGAAGATTAATCGCCTTGAAAATGTGGAGTCCGTAGCAGAGGCACGGCGAATATAATTGAGGGGAAAACAGAGTATGGTAACACTGAGTCACACTTGATTGGACAACAGGAGAGGATTTGTGACAGTTTTTTTTAATAACTGGGTTTATATTAATTAAGAGAAACATAATACAAAGGTTGGGTTCGAAGTCCCAAAGTACATGGTTGTAGCTTCATAGCCACTGAATATGAGTACCAAAGACGCTTAGTACTTGTCCTAGATAGTAGATGAGCTATATGGACCGGCTTCATTCAGATCAAACGATAGTTGTCGTCTGAAAGAAAGTGCACAGGAGATGTCTTCGTCGAGAACGCTGGGTCTCGGCGCCCTTGACTGCCGAATAACCGCGACTAGGACATCCAGGGTTCTCATGCGTGCAATCCGATAGAACAGACGACGTTCCCTGCATCCGGCTGACCGGATATTGCACTGGAGGGATGAGTGCTTGGAGTCGTAAATCTAGAGGGAGCTCTACCGGACTCCAGCATGTAGCCACATGTTGGCTGATGTTAAATCTGAGGATCAACGGCAACACATGATCAACCCGAACATCAATGGCAATATTGCCACAACTATGCACAGATTCCTGCAAAACAGCAACCAATCGAAGTACCTTGTGAACGAAACCGTTTCCGTCTCTGGTAGCTGTACGCGCAATCGCAGCGGTATGGCTAACCATGGGTGAACAGGGCCGAAGAAGGCCCAGGACCCGACACCGGCAAAGGGCTAGGGCGAGCCCGAGGGGCCTCCCCGACGCCGACGAGGCTACCCATTGAGGTGGCGGTGGGGGCCTCCCACGGCGGCGCCATGCCCGGCATCCTTGCAGCCCGAGGGAGGAGCCTCCGCCGTTCGGGCGGGAAGGCTTTCCTCGGCTCCATCCACGGCAGCGAGGGACATGAACCGAACCAGAACCACACCGCACAGGGGTACGGTGAGCCCATACCTTGACGAGCCGAGAGGCTGCAAGGACGACGAGGTAGGTGGGGGCCGTGGGGCACACGGCCGGAGGGAGGTACGGAGAGGCGGCGCGCGACCGGCATGGTGAGGGGATGGCGACCGGGCTCGCACGCGGGAGGGCGACGACCGGGAGGGACGGAGGCGGCAGCGTCGTCGCGTTGGCGAGAGGTGAGAGATCCGGTGGTGGCCGAGCCGGATCCGGGTTCGCTGTCGCCGGATCCGGCGGCCGGAGGCGCCGATCCAGCAGCAGCGCGGGCGGAGGGCCCGAGCAGGGGACATGGCGGGGACGACGAGAGGAGAAGGTGGGAGAGGGAAAAGCTACTTCTACGTTATTGGAGCAGGCGTCAAACCGTACGGGCACACCATAGCAACCGGCAGCGAAGAGGAGGAGCTGCATGCCGGATGCTTGTGGTGACCTCCATGGAGAGAAGCTGCAAAATGCGGCACATAAGGCCAAAACCAAGGAAAGCTAAAGCTGCGAAAAACGAAAAGTTGCGAAAGGAGGGGAGCTTCCCTCTCCAATCCGCCTCCGGCGAGAGCGCCGGACGGAGAGGAGGGGGCCCGGCGGCGGCGGCGGGTGCGAAGCAAGCTGCGGCGGCTAGGGTTGGGTCGCCGAGCCGGAAAGGAAGTTTTCAGGAAGGGGTTGTCCTAGCCGTGAGAATTCGCGAGGATTTGTGACAGTTGTTGCCACCAAGTAGTTTAAATGGGTTTGATTGATGAACTAAGGTTATAGCGGATGAGCTTTTCGGCATGGCTAAATATGGGCATTGCAATTCTGGTCAAAGTTACCCATCAGTATGAGCTTTTTTTTGGAGAGAGAGAGAGAGAGAGACCATCAGCATGAGCTTTGACAATCAATTACGACACGGCATGGCACCCGTGCATCACTGGAAGTTACTCTGACATCTTCTTAATATCTCTTGGTTAATTTTTGAGAACCTTTAGGGTGCTCCATGATACTAATAGGTTAGAGGTATCATGGATGTAATCTAACCATCTATTTTTTGGGCATTACTGTAATTATCTAATAATATAATCGTGGCATGCCCTTAGTTAATAATAAGGTTCAAATTAGATCAACAGAACACAAATCGTTTGCCAAACCCTACTGCTGCCCTCACTTCCTGCGCCGCCATCACCAATAAGGCAAGAAACTATGCCCATCTCCAAGCGGAGGCAGCGTCGTGCTTGTGCGATCAGTTGTCAACCGCATCGTTCAGAAAACGTGGCACAAAACAGAGCGTGGTTCACCGTCGTGATCGTCTGATCTAATCATCTAGATGACATACGGTTTCAGGCAACCAGGGATGGACAGCTTTAAGCCGCAGGCCCGTTGCACGGTGCTCGTGGATCTGAGGAAGCTGCCGCCACACAAGAAGCCACCATCCACATTAAACGGAAGGAGAGAGAAAGAATGCAATCTAAAAAACGATTAACACTGATATTTTTAGTCTAATTAGATCATGATTCTTCATGGTACTTTTTTTCAATTTTGCCCTATGATACTCATGATTCCTCATTATGATACTTATGATACTAATGGACAAAAAAGTATCATGGTTAAGATCTGAACCATCAGATGGAGAAAATAAATGGCGTACATTTATTTGGGAGTACGGAAAAACTCCTCTAATTTTATTGATGATTGCAGGGATCTGAGAAGTTGACCAAAGTTCTTTGGAGTCCTTCGCTCTCCCCGTAAAGTTGCTCTAAAATCTTCCTAACATCACTGCCGCAATGGCTCTGGTTAATTGCTCGTGCATATTCGAGCATTGCCACAATGGTTCGGTGACCTTGTGTCTCTCAATGAACTCCAGACAAGGGCATCCTGTCTTTACCCAGAGAGCCTACTTCGAATCACGAAACTAGAAAAACTTCTTTTTTTTTGCGGCTGATCAAACTAGTAGAAAACAGCCTAATAGTTTACCGTTGCCCTGAATTACACAAGTTTCGTGAACATGATGAGAATAAGACTAAGGTTGTTTCACAAAAAAAATAATAATAAGACTAAGGTTGGCCAAGTAAAAAAAGTGTGTGCCTTACTATACAAACTAGCGATCCTATTTGGCTCTTATTTGCACTGACAGAGAGTATTTTGTTTTATCCAGTGGAGTCAACTATTTCATTGTATATTCTTAAGAGTTTCACGCTAAGAAGGATTATTAAAACATCTAATTTATGCTGAGTTTCATGCTAAGAAGGACGAATATTTTCATCTAAGTCGCCGTGGCGGCTATGGAGCGAGCAACTTCGACGAAATTCAGGGTCGTACTGATTGTAACTTCCACAGTTTACAAAGTGGGCCCAATTGCCCGAGTACTCAGTACTCGATCACCATCACAAACCAAACGGGTTCAGGATTCATTGCCACGGTGCAAGCTTAAATGACAGCGGTGCATGGTGCAGATTTGAAGTTATACGGTACACATTACCACCAGTAACATACTTGTGGTACTACTATTGATGGTATTAAAGTAATTGCATTGGATTGGGTGAGTGGGAGTTGCAGGATTGCATGATGGCACGACAAAGCTAGGCAACATTGACGTCGTTGTGTTGTAGTTAACAAACTAATTGCAGCTGTTTGACTGATTGATAGCCTGCTGACTGATCGGATATTAGTTGCAGGTGATGCCCTGATCGACAAGTTTTTAGTTACCCTAGTGGATTTGGTGGTCGGTCGTGTGTGCATTGATGTGAGCCCTCTTGGCATTGTGCCAAGGGGTTCATAGAGTGAGCTTTTGGAAGAAAGTATCATCCGATTGTAATCTCTTCTTCTTCTTCTTCTTCTTCTTCTTCTTTTGACCGAAGTTAGCAGGGGAGGCCCCTACCTATTTTTTTCTTAATTAACAAAGAAACGGTTATATACAGGTGATAAGGCTGCAAGACTAAACAAAGACCCTAGAACTAAACAGGGAAAATTTATGGGAGATTACACAAGTAAGAATCAACTAATAATCTTATTGCCGGTTTGGCCCTAACAGAAACTAAACCTAGTTCATCTTTAAAATGCTTTTTCCATCCTTCCATAGTGATGACACCATTGTCAAAGATAATTTTATTCTGATGACACCAAATAGTCCAGCAAGCTACTATCAAAACTTCTCTGAAAATTCTGGAGTTGAACAACCTTCTTGTTTGAAGAAACATCTCATCCGGTGATACTTGCAAATTCCACAAAATATTGAGATATTGCCAGCATTATGTATTGAAGGGGCATTCAAAAAGGAGGTGCATGTAATTTCTTCTTGTTGTACAGTGCACTAAACACGATTATAGCTCTCCAGTTGTCTAGTTTTCCTTTTTAAAAGATTCCTAGTATTTAACATGTAGCACCATCCAAAAAAAAAAAATTTGGTCTGCTTTTACAGCAATTGGAATGACACATCCACCAACTGTAGTACCAATAGATATGCCTTATGTGTGGAGTAAGTCCGAGAACCCCAAATATAAGTGCAAACATCATGTTCATGTAGCTGAAGCATAAACTGATTTAGCTCGGCTTGTAAATCATCTAATTGTCTTGAAGCAGTCATATTCAATGGCAACCATAAAAGCTTTTCTATGTCAGACCAGAGAAAAGCATGAACTGTAATATTTTTCTTTAGAGCAAAGGTATGGATCTCAGGGTACCTCCATTTGAGAACTCCCATGTTCCAGGTATCATATAAAAAACTAACAGTGATGCCATTATGAATAGAGCGAGATGAGATCATGAAAATTTTTTCCATCTAGTCTTATTACAGCCTTCCACCTAAAAGATCCCTTTGGTTCGCAATTCGAGGTGCTAACGGCCTGTTATAAAGGTGTTGCCATGTCAATTGAACCCAAGGTAAATCATGATCATTGTAGAACTTGTGCATGAATTTAAGGAGTAGGGCTTCATTATGAGCTCTCAAGTTTATAATTCCTAGACCCCCTGATCCTTTGGCTTGCATGCTTTGCTCCAAGCAACTAAACAAGATCCTTTTATGTTAATGTGTCTCCAATATCCCAAAGTTAATGTTTTCTATATTTGTCAATCTGCTCAATGATGGAGGCAGGTAAATGCAAAGTACAAATGTAAAAATTGGGTAGAGCCGATAGCACTGAGTTAACCATCAATAATCTGCTTGTGTATGATAACAACTTATTAATGTGCATAAGTATTTTCTCAATCCTTGTTGATCAGTATTCGAATAAAGTCATCCACTAATGGTTTTGTTGTGCCCAAAGGCAATCCTAAATAGGTGAAGGGATTTCTCCCACTTTATATCATATGGTACTCATAAAATAAGTGGCTTTGTCTATATCCATAGTACTTGGTACCAAAAAGGATTTATCAAAGTTTATACTTGTAGTCCAGTAGAGTTTGCAAAAGTTCTCAAAAGGCTCATTAGTACAAGCAATTGTCCAAGCATCTCCTGGCAAGATTATCAATGTATCATTTGCATATTGGTCATTCGATTAATCACCACCAAATTCATTGGTGATAGGATGTGTAATTAGATTTCTATGATAGGCTTCATTTATAAGAGTTTGCAATAGGTCAATAGCTAAAACAAACAACCAAGGAGATAGAGGATCTCCTGTCTGATTGCCTTTTTACATTTAAAAGGCTTCCTTGGTACAACATTTAACGAACCGATGATGATCCCGAGTTCAAAAACCTTTAGCCTATAGCATGGAGAATATGACAAGATGCTCCACCTTGTTAAAGGCTTTTTCAAAATCAAGCTTTAGTATGACAATCTCCTTTTTATTTATGGAAAAATTATAGGAATTGATATGCCCACGTCAAATAGTCATGTATTTTCCTTCCTTTAATAAACTCATATTGATTGGTATAGACCACTAAGAGAATGACACCATGTAGCCTATTAGTCAACAATTTTGTTAGTAACTTAAGAGCTGAGTTTAGTAATGAGATAGGTCTGTAATCATTCATAGTGTAAGGACCATCTTTCTTTGGGATGCCAACATTGATGCTGCTAATATCCAAATTGCATGTAACAAACTGAGCACACATTCTAATGAATCTGGTTTAATCATATGCCAACATTTTTTTCATGAAATTGTCATTAATGCCATGAGGTCATGATGCATGATCTGGTGCCATATCATACAAGGCCATCTTAATTTCCTGTTACGTGAATGGGCTATTTAAAACTGGCAAGTTACAACTTTGAATTAGGGCCTACAGATCATAAAGCATGTCATGACATTCCGATACCCCCAACCTGTTTTTGAAAGAAAGCCACGGGGCCTAGGGTTTTAGGTTATGATCATAGAGTATAGAACCATCTACTAGAGTGAGGATGTGCCTTTATTGGACCTGTTTCTCATGGTGGCCACAACTTGAAAAAAAATTAGTGTTTTCATCTCCAAACCTTACCCACCTTATAGTAGCTCTTTGCTGCCAGTAAATTCTTTTTGGAGAAATACTTCAGTGAACATAGGGGCATGTGCCCACCCTAGTTTTTTTATTAATTATGGTTAAATATAAATATTGAATCTCTAATTATACTATTAAACATGTTAGACTAGTTGTAGATATGTTGTCAAATCATAAATTGAAGTACAAAACATCAAATTCTGAGAAATTCATGAAATCCTGTTAAATTTGACAAATTTGTTCGAATTTCATATTTCTGAACTTTAATTTATGATTTGACAACATGTTTACAACTAGTCTAGTATGTTTAATAGTATAATAAAAATTCAATATTTATATTCAACCATAATTAATAAAAAAGATAGGGTGTCCACATGTCGATATGCTCACAAAAGTCTTGCCTCGAATAACTCTTGCAATCTGTTTCTTCAATTTTTTTCTAAAGTTATGCTCAATTCTTAATAATGGTCTTTGATCCTCTAGCCCATCCATCGTAGCTATAACCCAGTTACAATTGTTGATTTTCTTTCCTAGTTTTGACATTTGTTTACTCCAAGTACTGATGTCCTGTCATGTCTGTCTGAATTTTGCGGATAAGGTCTTTGTTGCATTCCGGAAATATGGAGTAGTGTTCCAATGCAATTCCACTATTTGTAAGAAGTTTGCACATTGAG
Organism: Chloris gayana; assembly: GCA_031894775.1. Taxonomy (NCBI): domain Eukaryota; kingdom Viridiplantae; phylum Streptophyta; class Magnoliopsida; order Poales; family Poaceae; genus Chloris; species Chloris gayana. Next base: position 68,975 of record JAUNZO010003744.1, read on the forward strand.
TCCAAAAGTTTTCAAATCTGAAGATACAGGATGTTGGAATTTGTGTGCCTGTTTTAACCACATAAGGGGTCTAATCTGAGGTAGGCCTCGCTTAGAGGCAAAACTGAAGTGTCCGGGAATTACGAGTATCCAAGATGAAGAAGTGAAGACCCAATCCATTTTTTTCAAGAAGCGGGTTGTCTTGCATGTTGCTCCAAGTAAAGTCTATGCCCTCAAAAGCAACATCCACTAAGTCCATATGATGAATTAAATCATTAAACAACATCATTTCATTCATACTCCCGCCTGGTCTACTTTTGTTTTGTGGTCCTCTAATCAAATTGAAGTCCCCCATGAGAATCCAATCTTCAATATCCTTTGTATCAAAATTATACAGCCATGAAATGAAAGTGACCTTGTCGGAGGCATTTGCTGGCCCATAAATATTTGTGGTGAAAAACTTTTCCTGATCAACGATTAGTGAATTTCATTGTAACGGAGAAGGCATCGATGAGAATTACATCACCTGAGAAGAGATTGGCATTCCAAGTTATGATTAGGCCCTCGGATGGACCATTAGAGGGCGAGAAGGCAAATTTATTCAGTGATCTATGATAAAATTTGCTGATGTAGGATGCATCAAAAGATTGTCTCTTGGTTTCCGAAAACTGAGTATATTGGCTGTTGATTCGGTAATTTTATCACTAATATGATCCCACTTTTGTTGTGAATTGATAGCACGCACATTCGAAGAGAGAAAGAACTCATTACGCAAATTAGCCATATAAACATTCACCAACAAGAAGGCCTAGCCTTTCCATCCAATCAATGACTATCCATAGATAACTAAACTGGTTGGCGAGAAACTCACAATGCTTCTTACCATACATTGCAACAGTGAGAAAATAAAGCCAACCCGGACCAAAGCCAAGTACATTGACAAATGTGCAAACCAGAAAGAGCAACATGGGGCACCATAGCATATCCTAAGGCTACTCCCAGTGGGAGTTTCATTTTCAATAAATGAGCTGCCATGTAAGCAATTTTGTTGATGTGGCGAGGAAATTAATAAGGAGAGAGAAGAAAGGAGTTTCATCTAGATGAAACCATCTCTACACTGTTTTCAAGACATTTCTCTCTTGCATGTGTTACCTAGGAAACAACAAAATGAAACTATGCATTGTATGAGGTATTTCATTCACTCTTGTTGCTTATGTGACATCTTGAAAACAATGAAATGAAACTCCCCATTGAGAGTAGCCTAAACTTAACCAACTAGACTTGATTAAACTAGGACCAACCAGGTGGTCGAACATTAAGGTTCACTTGAACACCGTTAGCAGAGATAATTTCCGATCTGGAAACTAAATAAGGTCCACATGACAAAAGATAAACCTTCCACCTCGGTCCTCAAACAAGGAACTAGGGAATAGAAACCTAGCTCCTAAGCAACTAGCAACAACACTATCACATCAAAAAGAATCTTATTATTTAGGAGTACTAAATAAAGTTTAATTATAAAATAAATTACATGCCCCTAGACTAATTCATGAGACGAATCTAATGAGGTTAATTAAGTCATGATTAGAAGACGATTCATTGTAGTATCACTTTAACAAAATATAGATTAATTAAGCTCATTAGATTCATCTAGAAAATTAGCACTAATCTGTAAAAGGGTTTTGTCATTAAATTAGGGGAAGCGAGAATGACACTTTCAATGGGACGAGAGGTAGTAGGAGTTTTACGGTTCAAAATAATAACCATTCTTTTTTATAATTAATGGTTATTAGTTAGATTTAACGGTTGAAGGTAACAACTAATAATCATTAGTAAAGGTAATATTGTTAAAATAATATGTTTATAATACAAAAGTTCATCATAAATAAGTTAGTCAATTTTTATATGAATTTGTTATAAAACATTTATTTTTAATTTGATTAATTATCATCATTATTATTGTAGTCATTTTTAGTGTATTTAACACAAATTTGTATCAATAAAAATATTATTTTTAGTACAATTACTAAAATACCCTTGAACTAATGGTCATTAATTGAGAAAAATAATGATCATCACTTTAGACCAGAAAATTACTCCTACTTAAATGCGTACCCGGTTCACAGGCTGACACGAGGACCAGCGACCTTGACTTGCGAGTCGTGAGTCCGTGACTACTGTCGCGTCCGCGCGACGCGGTTCGGCGGCGATATGCAAAAATACGGACTTAAGCATATTCTAAAAAAGAAAATAGTTTGAAACTATACTATGTGAAGACACGTCGTTTACTCTTCAGTAAGGCCGAGGATCGACCCAGCCGGGACAAACCATTTTCTTGGTGATAGGAGAGAGCTGAGGTTGCTCCTCCACTGATTTTTGCGGGTGAAGCATGCATTGTTGGGGTAACCATTCATCATTTCTGCTTCAGCAACCTACAAGTTTTGGTGATAGGAGAGAGCTGAGGATCATCTGGGACTTCATACATTTCCGGTACCGTGTTAAACTTGGCAGCTCAAATAGTCCGAGTTATTAAACGTGCAAATCCTACAAGTTTTGGATAAGGATGTAAAAAAGATCGATCAGAGCCATTTTGAGAGTTTTTGAACGCCGCGCCCGAAGTCAAGTCAAGCAGATACCTTGGGTCCCCACACGCATAGGGTCCCTCCACGACAATGGTACGTGCTCTTCTGGGTGCTCCTGTTCGTCGCCTCAGGCACTGTTCGTTTTCCTCCTCTAAAATTTAGCGATTGTCACATCAAAGAGAATTTTACTTATTTATGAATATTTCAACCAATTTAATGTCAAAACCCTTTTAGAGATTGATACTAATTTTCGAGATGAATCTAATGAGCTTAATTAATCTATGTTTTGCTAAAGTGTTGCTACAGTAATCTGTCTTCTAATCACGACTTAATTAACCTCATTAGTTTCGTCTTGTGAATTAGTCTAGAGAGTCTATAATTTATTTTATAATTAAATTTTATTTAGTACTTCATAAATATTAATTTTTTTTTATGTGATTGCTTATAAAATTTAGACTCAAGAAACGAACACATCCCAGTTCTAGCGTTCCCGGCGTGCCGGCAAGGCAATAATGCAAGGCATGTGAAAGGCACCGGACGCGCTGAAGCACAACGCAAGGCGACGAGTTCATCAATTACGACATGGCACTAGCAGGGCCTGAAATGAAACACAGGGTGTGTTCGAGTCTAAATTTTATAGCTGTCACATCTAAAAGAATCTTACTATTTAGAAGTCTTAAATAAAGTTTAATTATAAAATAAATTATATATCTCTAGACTAATTTACTAGACGAATCTAATGATGTTAATTAAGTCATAATTAAAAAACAGTTACTGTAGCATCACTTTAGTCATGATTACACTCCAGTTGAAGAAAGATCACAGACTATCACGAGCACGCACAGCACAGCTGGCCTCAGCAAACGCGGTTCACAGGCTGAGGACCAGCGACCTTGACTCGTGAGTCGTGTGTACTGTCGGGTCCGCGCGACGCGGTTCGGCAGTGATCCGTTTCTTTTCCCATTCCTTTCTACCATCGCCCAGAAAATCATATAGCCGAGTTAAAACGAGAGAACTGTGCTCACCAGAGAGTTCCCCCTGCGAGCAAGATCAAACTTTCAGAAAACCATAGCCGAGTCACAGCACATTGTGAAGAAGGGGATTTCCGCTTCCGGAACGCGTTAAATCCATCCTTTAATTTTCCTCAGGATCTGGAGCTCGTCTTGTAGTAGTCTCGATACCGAGATCTAGCCTTGCTGGACTGCTCGCTGTCGCTGTGGTGGAAGAAGCCTGGACGAGGGCTGGTGTTCTCGTCGCGTGTTCTCACTTTCTCAGGAGTTGCTTGAACCAGCCCCAGAGTAGCTCGCTCCAGGATTCCATGCCGTAGTACTCTTCTTCAAAAGGTACTTCCTGTCTTCCTAATATGAAATTTTTGAATTTTTGAGAGACGCGGAGCATTACCATCATTTTGATTAATGTCAAAATGGTATTAGTGTTTTCATACAACGAGCCAGGTTTATTAGGAGCGCATGGCCTAAACCGACTGCTGTGTAACTATTGATTTTTGAGTCAAGTTCATCTTGAAACCTCTTTTCTCTTGGTATAGAACTTTCGTCATCTTCAAATATTTTTCAAATTGAATATTTTTCCTATTCACTTTTTTTCTATTTTCTTTTCTTTTTATTTGTTTTGCAGTTGTTTTAAACAAAGTCAGCAGAGAAGGCCCTACTTGATTTGTTTTTTATATTGATATATTGAATAAAAAGGAGTATTTGCAAGTACAAGGCCCTAGGCCTAAAGCAAAATGCTAAAAAGACCGAGTTTATTTTGCAGTTCAGAGGAAAGAGGCGAAACACTTACCATCGTGACTAAAAAAAAAAAAAAAACACTGCTCGCCGCAGCCATGGCGGGAACCGGTGGCATGTTTGCTGGCGCCGTCCTCAAGGTAACTATGGGTAAGATGGCGGCCGCTGCAGGAGATCAGATCACGCTCCAGTGGAGGTTTGAGAAAGACCTGGAGCACATGAGAATGACGCTGGAATCCATCGAGATGCTGTTGGAGGACGCGGAGAGGCGGTCCATCGAGGACGCAACAGTGCGGCTGTGGCTTGAGCGCCTCACCCAAGCCTCCTACGACATCTCTGACATGATCGATGAGTTCGAAGTCAATACCACCAGGAAATCATCTTTACAGAAGGTAACAAGCGCCTCTTTATTTAATACTGTAGCTTAGACGAAAACTCGTTCCGTGTTACTGTTCATAGTTATCTCATCAATCTTAGATCCGCCATTTCAAAACCACATATCATGTATATGCCACTAGGTTGCAAAAATAATTCTATTTATGCGAGTGACATCGATTTCAACATTATAATCTTTTCAAAATGACCATCATACTTTCGTCTTTAACCTCTGGACTCGCCAGGGAGCGTTAATCCGTGCGCGACGCAGGGAAGGCTTCTTGCAGCTTTTCAAAATGCCTTTTTCTCTCCCATGTCAACCCGCCGTCTCTCCTTGCTGTGGAGACAGCGAGGAGGAGCGACCATGGCAGGGGTGATTGTCGACGGAGGTAGAGGTTGAAGTGGTGAAATAGGGTTCTAGGTTGTTTGGGGCCTATCTACCTGGCTGTTGGAAAAATAAGCACTTTCAGTTTTAATTTAATCCAGAAATAAATCATGAACATGATATACAGATTGCTAAATAAATTAGACAAGTGTACGTAAGATCTAGACATATCTAATAAGCAAGAGAAGATGAACACATCTATCATACTATCCATAACTATCATGTAGAGATAGAACGCAAAGGCTAGTATGGAAGACATAATGGAAGTAGAAGGAGATACGTACGTTTCCGGTCCGACGGAGTAGAGGAGTTGACGACGACGTTCAGCGAGCGTCACGGCGAAAACAGCGACGTGCTTGGCTCACGCGGCGGGGAAGACGCGCCGTGGTGGAAGCGATCGAGCGATCGCGCAGAGCGCTTCCCAAAAACCTTATTCGCCTTCTCCCGGTGCGGGATCGCCGAAGGCGCTGGTTCCGGAGACCTGCTCTCCCGTTCGACGGTGCACGCCGACGGTCGGGATGGAGTAGTCTTGGCGGCGCAGCAACAAGAGAGGTTAAAACCCTAGGTGAATTCGAGATATCTTTCTGCGGCGGCGCCGTACGTTTATATAGGAGAGACCGCTAGGGTTAGGCGAACCTAAAACCGAGTCGGTTTCCAAAACAGAAAACGTATTGGACTCGCGAGCAAAAATAAAGTGCAAAAGGAAGCCGCGCACCGCAAGGCAAGGGGCCGGATTTTGGCGGACCATTCACGCAGGTGATGCGCGGCCGCGCCCTTCGCCCGCCCGCCCGGCCCGGCGAGGCGAGGCGAGCGAGCGAGCGCGCGTGTGGTCTTCCTTCTCTCTTTCTCACACTTGCAAGGAAGGCAAGAGCATCCAAGTTTATAAATTGGTCTCCCTCCACCTCCACTAGCAATGTGGTACTAAACATTGCACTCCCACCATCCCTCATGGGCCTTTGAGATTTTCTAGGAATTATAGAAATCATTAATGGGCTTTGGCCCAATAATTCCATCAATCCCCACCGGATCTCAAAGTCCCAACAAGACTTTGCCTCATCCTACTACTTGTTCAATATACCGGTGTTTCGGTGGAGACTGTTAAGTTGAACTTCCACCTAGAACAATAAGCTACACTCGTTTACGACTTGAACAATGGACTATGCCTTGAATTGCAATTCTTGTGCAAACAAGCTTTACTTAGAGTCACGGTGATGCTTGGACCTCCGGTAGGCTACTCCGCGGGTGGAGCATATAGGTCGTACTCCGCGGTCTTTCATGAGCTTAATAGAGATCACCCAAATCTCACGAGACTGCGACCTTACAACAGTCGGGCTCATATAGGTGTATTCTTTCAAGAATGCTCTGCAGGATAGCATCTTTGCTAATTAAAGCCAATAGAATACATTAAGGCATTCGCCAACCTGCCATGCGAGTGTTGAGAGTATTGCATCATTACTCGAGAAGGTTTAAAAGGATACTCTCTAGCTGACCAATAGCTTGTTCTTCCCGAGTCCTACTTCACGGGATCTCCGATCACATAGGTTGGGTTACCACTATGGAATAGCTCAAATGGGTCTCATACCCATCTCCTTTGATGCATTGTCTATCACATTACGTGACGACCCCTTAGTAAACCGATGCGCAGGTTTCTATCGGTTGATATGTAATCCATCGATATTACTCCGGAGTTTCTCATTTTCTGACGAGACTTTAAACGTCTCTTAATATGTCTTGATGACTTTATATTGTCCTTTGAACTGTTCACTTTGACTATCACGGTTTGATTGTCACGATTCATCGATATTGCCAGCACTGGTTTCTCGACAATAGGTAAGTCCATCAAGAGCTCACGTAGCCAATCGGCTCGAGCTGTGGTTGTATCAAGCGCGGTAAGCTACGCTTCCATGGTAGACCTCGTTAAGATAGTCTGTTTATATGATCTCCATGAAACAGCAGCACCACCAAGAGTGAAAACATATCCACTCGTGGCATACAACTCATCGAGCATCGAGATATCCAATTGGAGTCACTATATCCCTCTAGTACTGCAGGAAACCCGGAATAATGAATTCCATAACCCGCAGTACCTATTAGGTAGTGCATTACTCGCTCAAGCGCACGCCAATGATCATCTCCCGGATTAGATGTAAACCGACTCAATTTGCTCACAGCAAAAGAGATGTCGAGCCTAGTAGCACTAGCCAAGTACATAAGTGATCCAATGATCCGAGAATATCTCAATTGGTCTCTACCAATTCTCTTATTCTTCCGAAGGATCAAGCTGGGATCATAAGGAGTTGGAGAAGGTTTGTCTGTCCTTGTAGTCGAAACGACTCGAGCATTTTTTCCACATAATGAGATTGCGTTAAAGTAATCCTATTCTCTCCTTTGATTAGCTTAATGTTTAAAATAACATCAGCCTCACCCAAATCCTTCATATCAAAACTTTGGAACAGAAAAGACTTGACCTCATTAATCACGTCAAGGTTTGTTCCAAAGATTAGTATGTCATCCACATACAAGCACAATATAACTCCCTCACCCCCACCATGGCGGTAGTACACACATCTATCAGCCTCATTGATCGAAAAGCCTCGTCGATATGAGTGTAGAGTCGAATTTCTCATGCCACTGCTTAGGTGCTTGCTATAGGCCGTATAAAAATTTTACCAACTTACACACCTTGTCTTCTTGACCCTTTACTACAAAACCATCCGGTTGATCCATATAGATCTCCTCATCCAACTCTCCATTAAGGAAAGGCTGTCTTAACGTCCATCCGATGAACGAGAAGACCATGAGAGGCAGCCAGAGCAAGTAGTACACGTATGGTGGTCAATCTCACAACAGGTGAGTAAGTGTCAAAGAAATCTTCACCTTCTTTTCGGGTATAACCCTTAGCCATAAGCCGAGCCTTGTACTTGTCAATAGTACCATCAGTCCTAAGCTTTTTCTTGAACACCCACTTGCAACCCACGGGTTTGCACCCATATGGTCGATCAACTACCTCCCATGTTCCATTAGAAAGAATAGAGTGCATCTCACTCGTACGGGTTCTTTCCAATCATCCGCATCAGGTGATGCATATGCTTCAATAATGGTTACGGGAGTATCATCCACAAGATAGACAGGTGAAATCATCACCAAAAGATTTTTCAATCCTTTGTCTCTTGCTCCGTCTAGGAGCTTCACTATATATCTCCTCGTTAATTGGTTCAAGTGTTTGTTCGAGCATGATCGGAAAGCACAAGCAGGTTCGGGAGTAGTTTCAGCAATCACATCAGTAGATAATCTAGACATGCTATATGAATCTTTCATAGGAAATATGTTCTCAAAGAAAGTAACATCACGAGACTCCATTAAAGTATTAACATGAATATCGGGCACCTCCGATTTCACTACTAAAAATCTATAGGCAATGCTATTACGAGCATATCCAAGAAAAACGCAATCCACGGTTTTAGGTCCTAACTTACGTTTCTTGTTTATTGGCACATTAACCTTGGCCAAACAACCCCAAGTACGTAAGTAAGACAGCGATGGTTTTTTCCCAATCCATTCCTCATATGGCGTTTTCTCCTTATTCTTCATGGGAACTCTATTTAGGACATGACATGATGTCAATAAAGCCTCCCCCACCATGCCTTAGATAATCCCACGAGTGTCTAACATGGAGTTAACCAAGTCGATCAAAGTGCGATTCTTTCTTTCGGCAACCCCGTTTGATTGGGGCGAATAGGGAGGCGTCCTCTCATGAATAATACCGTGTTCCGCACAAAATAAGTCGAAATCATTAGAGAAATATTCACCACCGCGATCGGACCTAATTCTTTTGATCTTTTTCTCTAGTTGAGTTTCAACTTCAGCCTTGTAGATTTTAAAGTAGTTTAGAGCCTCATCTTTCGTTTTTAACAAATACACATAGCAGTATCTAGTCGCATCATCAATCAAAGTCATGAAGTATCTTTTTCCACCTTCGTCAATATACCATTCATTTCGCAAAGATCTGAATGTATAAGTTCTAGTGGTGCCAAGTGTCTCTCCTCGGCAGCCTTGTGAGGTTTTCGAGGTTGCTTAGATTGCACACAAGTATGGCACTTAGAACCTTTGACAATGGAAAAATTTGGAATTAAATTCAAGCTGGAAAGTCGAGACATAGAACCAAAATTCAGATGACATAAACGTGAATGCCAAACATTTGCATCACTCTCATTAACACCATCACAAATATAGTTCACTGATTTATTGCAAAAATCTGAAAGAAAAAAGCGAAACAAGCCTCCGCACACATAGCCTTTACCAATAAATTGTCCACTCTTAGACACGACAACTTTATTCGACTCGAGCACTACCTTAAAACCATCCCTACATAAAAGGGAGCCACTAACGAGATTCTTCTTGATAGAAGGGACATGCTGCACGTTCTTCAATTGGACAATCTTTCCCGAAGTAAACTTCGACTCGACCGTGCCAACACCATGAACAGAAGCATGTGACCCATCTCCCATCGGGACGGAAGAATCCTGGGCGGCCCGGTAAAAAGAAAACAGAGAAGCATCAGCACACACATGAACATTTGCACCGGTATCAAGCCACCAACTTGTAGATTGAAATACTGAAAATACGGACGGTAAATTACCGTACCCGGTGAGTGTCAACACTGGTCACCATGTTCGCAGACTTCTGCTGAGGAGGCTTCCTCCCTTGCGCTGTGGACACTTCTTTGCCCAATGCTCGGTGGAGCCGCAAACGAAGCATCCCTCGTTCTCCTTGTTCTTCCTCAATATCAAGAGACGCGATCAAATCTGAAACAGAAATGTCGATCCTCTTGTGCTTGAGAGAAGTGGCGAAATCCCTCCATGAAGGAGGCAATTTGGCAATGATGCCCCTGACCACAAACTTGTCGGGTAAGGTGATCTTAAGCATATCGAGTTCCTTGACCGGACAATCGTATTTCATGAGCTCGTGCGACTACAGATTTGCTTTCGGCCATCTTATAGTCATGGTATTGCTCCATGATATACAACTCGGTGCCGACATCGGAACCACCATAGTCGACGCAGAGAGCATCCCACAACTCTTTAGCGTCGGTGTGATGGATGTACACATCTTGCGGATGATCCGCAAGATTTCCAATCACGACGCCCACAAATAGAGTATTGGCTTCCTTGTACCGATTCTCCTCTTCGGAAGAAAGAGTACCTTCGGGTTTGCCATTGGATGCCTCAAACACTTTCATGACGTTAAGCCACGGAGTGACTTTCACTTGCCATCTCTTGAAGTGCACACCGGTAAATCGTTCCGGCCTCGGTGCCTCCACAAATCCAGCCATAAAACTAAAGTGCCTATAATAAGGTTTTTGGATTGTTGGAAAAATAAGCACTTTCAGTTTTAATTTAATCCAGAAATAAATCATGAACATGATATACAGATTGCTAAATAAATTAGACAAGTGTACGTAAGATCTAGACATATCTAATAAGCAAGAGAAGATGAACACATCTACCATACTATCCATAACTATCATGCGAGAGATAGAACGCAAAGGCTAGTATGGAAGACATAATGGAAGTAGAAGGAGATACGTACGTTTCCGGCCTGACGGAGTAGAGGAGTTGACGACGACGTTCGAGCAGCGTCACGGCGAAAACAGCGACGTGCTTGGCTCACGCGGCGGGAAGACGCGCCGTGGTGGAAGCGATCGAGCGAGTCGCGCAGAGCGCTTCCCAAAACCTTATTCGCCTTCTCCCGGTGCAGGATCGCTGAAGGCGCTGGTTCCGGAGACCTGCTCTCCCGTTCGACGGTGCACGCCGACGGTCGGGATGGAGTTGTCTTGACGGCGCAGCAGCAAGAGAGGCTAAAACCCTAGGTGAATTCGAGATATCTTTCTGCGGCGGTGCCCGTACGTTTATATAGGAGAGACCGCTAGGGTTAGGCGAACCTAAAACCGAGTCGGTTTCCAAAACAGAAAACGTATTGGACTCGCAGCAAAAATAAAGTGCAAAAGGAAGTCGCGCACCTGCAAGGCAAGGGGCCGGATTTTGGCGGACCATTCACGCAGGTGATGCGCGGCCGCGCCCCCGCCCCGCCCCGCCGGCGAGGCGAGCGAGCGCGCGCGTGTGGTCTTCCTTCTCTCTTTCTCACACTTGTAAGGAAGGCAAGAGCATCCAAGTTTATAAATTGGTCTCCCTCCACCTCCACTAGCAATGTGGTACTAAACATTGCACTCCCACCATCCCTCATGGGCCTTTGAGATTTTCTAGGAATTATAGAAATCATTAATGGGCTTTGGCCCAATAATTCCATCATCGGCGACCTTGAGAAAGTTCAGGGGGCTGCGGTCGAGATCCGGCGGTGGGTGGCAACTCGGTGGGACGGCAAGGCGGCGGTGGCACCGCCAGTGCCGTGGGCGGAAGGCGGGCGGGGCTAGCGGCGTGAGCCGTCACGCACGACGGGTTAGTGGTGGGTGGAGGCATAGCTGGCAGCGGCGAGATAAAACACATTCTAACAAAATATATGATATTGTTTAAAATTTTGTGAATAAGACGAACGGTCAAACATAACAAAATAAGTCAACAACGACAATAATAATTTAGAAATCTTAGTTGTGTGTGTTGGATATTTCATTTATTATCACATTCAAATGTACTAACAATTTTTTTCATTTGCAGTTCAAAGTCCCGAAATCCATTCTCAAATTTCCTTCTAAGGTTGTCATGGCTGGAAAGATGAAGAAGGTCAGGGAGGAATTGGAGTATATCTCAGAGGAACGTGACAGATATAAATTTAAGGCAAGCAACAGCACTAATAATCAAGTCAGCAATGAACGTGCACCATCGTCAGAGAAGATAAAAAGAAAAATCCTAGGGAGGGATGAAGAGAAAAAAATATAATGACTCTTTTAACGACAGAGAGTACCTCATCGGATTTCATTGTCCTCTCAATATATGGCATTGGAGGCATTGGCAAGACAACGTTGGCACAACTGCTTTTCCATGATACCTATTTCATGGACTATGCAAAAGCATGGGTGTATGTCTCCCAGACATTTGACTTGAACAAAATTGAAGAGACAGTGACATCAAAGCTAGCCAGCGCTTCTAAAAGCATGCTGATAATTTTAGATGACCTATGGGAAAAAGATGACATCAAATTGGGTAAGCTGATGGATTTCCTAGAAGGAATGGGGAACAATGGACGCAAAGTGCACGTAATTGTAACTACACGTGATGCTGGCATTGCTAAGAAAGTGCAAACAATCCGAGCGCACAAAATACAGGCCCTGTCTGTGGATGTGTGCTGGGATATAATTAAAGAGACAGCTAAATTGGAGAAAAGATATGACAAAGGAATAACCTTCGAGGTTATAGGGAAGCAGATTGCAGAAAAGTGCGGAGGTGTGGCACTAGCAGCTCAAGCTATTGGGTACGTATTGAGATTTAAGGAGCATTTACGTGAATGGGATTCAGTAAGAGACAGTGGCATCTGGACGTCAGGATCTTCGCCTGATGATAGTGCGCTTGCATCTCTGAAATTAAGCTACAGCACTATGCCGTCAGACCTAAGGTTATGTTTCGCCTATTGTGCAATCTTCCCAAAGGGCCACAATATGGCTAAAGATGAACTGATTTACCAGTGGGAAGCTCTCGGTTTTATTAAGCCGTCTGATGAATTCCCCACTTGGCAGCATGGCGAGAACTGCATTAAGCAACTATTGGGGATGTCCTTCTTTCAGCAGTCTTGGTTTTCTAGGGTGAGTTGTTACTTACTGCATACTTCTATGTTTGCAAAGCTTTCCTTTGATAAGCACTGAACCTGTGGTCGTGCAACTAATAAGATGCACCACTTACACCATTGTTGTTGCAATCATGTTGTGTGCTGATCGATATATGATAGGTCAAAAATATCTGTCCTAGACCATCTATATGTTTCTGAAAATTGTGGTAGTAGTTAAAGTTTCTGAAGTTCCATTGAAGGCTTACCAAAATTGTCATGTTTTTGTGACTCTTAACTGTAAATATATTGAAAATTGCTGGAAAATGAAACTTAATTCTCATTGTGCATAAGGTGGGGAGCTCTGGTAGAAGAATTTCACTTGCCTCTGTGTTGTTATATTATTTTTTTTATTTTCTTTGTTCCGTTTTCGAAAAAATAATTAATGATAAGAGTTTTATTCACTTATCAAACATACACACAACTACACACATCCTGATACACAGGATGGTCTTTACCAGACAGTTTCTTATGAACCATTAGCGATAAAATTTGTTCCATGCTTTCCCTTCAACTTATTAGTACACTCTAAAAGAAAGATTGTTGAACCAATATCTCTCACGGTTCCAACCATGAACCATGGGTACATATAGTTTTAATTTCATATATATATATATATATATATATATATATATATATATAGGAAGCATTTTTTCTACTCCCGGGTGTAATTACTCCCATGGGTGTTTCTCACAAATTAGAGGGTATTTTTTCATACTTGTAGTTTCTAAATAAAGTATGTACACATACTTGAATTTTAAAAGTCGTATGTATACATACTTCTTTTTTATTAGAGATTAAATCAAGTATATGTACATACTTCTTTATATATGTAGGAAATGTAATATATAACAAGGTGCATAAATATAATATTTTCACATAATAGATAATTTTATCTTCATCAAACTCTATCTGGAAATATATATATATATATTTCCAGATAGAGTTTGATGAAGATAAAATTATCTGGACTATAGTTGGTCTTGATGACAAATATAATTTTGTAGTCAACAACCTTTTTATTTAAGGTAACTGTATGTGAAAAATATTTAAATATAGGTTGAAATATTTTAACTTGCCTATATTACATATGCATTATGTTCCCTTCCACGTGTAGTGGAATAGTCATAAATTTACAAAATACTTTATATAGGACGGTTGTTGTAGTACTTAACATCTACTGACTTTTTCGTTACGTTTGACCATTCGTCTTATTCAAAAAAAATTCAAATACAAAAATTTATATGTTATATTTCAAGTTTATTTAGTAATAAAATATATTTAAAAAAATATATCATATTTTTTGAATTTTATTTAAATAAGACAAATGGTCAAACTTAAGAAAAAAGTCAACGGCGACAACAATTTAGTAAGGGAGTAGTATAACTTTATAATCATTATGTTTTTCATTAAAGGCACTATGTAACTGTAAATAATAGTGTAAAAATATGAAAATAATGAACTCAAAATTAATGTGTATCCTACTGCTATTAATAACATACAGACACGTGAATCGGTTTAGTGAGCGAGCAGCTGTGCAAGAGTACTACTGTGAAGACCGCGGGTTCTTGGAGGTCAAGGCCATATGGCCTATGGGCCTTAAGTAGAATTTTTTTTCCTATTTTCTTGATGTTAAAATATTGATTTTAAAAATATATTTTTTCTCAGAGATAAGAAGTTATCTCCCACAAGGTTATAAACACGTTACGTTATTATAGGAAGATTTCTCTCTCCTATATATATAGTTCAAAGCTATATATATATATATATAGGGGAGAGGGAGAGAGAGAGAGAGTACTAGACTGTCGAGTTCCCTGCCGTGGGGGACAGACTCCCGTCCCGTGGCGTCGGAGGAGGTGCAACAGACCAAAAGAGCGAATGTCTGCAGCTGTTGCCGTGTGCGGGAGAAGCCAGGGACACCAGAAGCGTGATGATGGTGAGGATCTGGCTGCGCACACTAGTGAAAAACTTTGTTCACCAAAAAGTGTGTGGTGCTTTCTCACGTAACAGTTCTTGACGCCGTCCTTACCTATCGGGTGGTTCACTGGGGGTGGCCGATACGGACGCATTAAGAATACGCGTGACTTCATTTTGGCTGGCACACAGTACGTAGTACGTGCATGCATGGGCTGAATTCATTAAAAATACGCGCGACTTCATTTGGCACGCCCGTGGTCTTCTTCTCGTCCCGGCGCCGGGAGGTGCTGTTTCCCAAATCCCAACAGAGGAATGGGGTCGGTAGAGTGGATAGACGGTTCAATTCTGTTCGTGTGTGCACAGATTTTCTTGTCTTAACTCGTGCTCTGTAACATGCTGTTGATTTTATCGATTGGAAAACTTATATACATGATATGTTGCTTTTGTTGCAGTCTGATAGAGAAGATGTCACGTTCTTCACTATGCACGACCTGGTGCATGACCTTGCAAGATCGGTGATGGGGCATGAGCTTCATGATGCCAGCGTGGAGTTCAAGCAGTACAAGGGAAGCAACTGCCGCTATGCCTTCCTTGCAGACTGCAGCAAGCCACTGAATTCATATGTCACTTATCCTGGCAAGATCAGAGCCCTGCGTTTTCTGGGAAGTGGTGAAATTGGACATTGTTCTATTGAATTTTCGACTGCCAAGTACCTCAGAGTCCTGGATTTAGGAGAAAGCTCCTTAAAGAAATTGCCGTCTTCTATTGGTCAACTGAAACTGTTGAGATATCTCAATGCTCCAGGCATCAAAGATCGAGTGATCCCTAGCTGTATCACCAAGCTCTCAAGATTAATTTACCTCAGCCTTCGTGGATCCGATGAGCTTTTAACACTGCCAGAGTCATTTGGAAACATGAAAGCTCTGATGTATCTTGATTTATCAAAGTGTGACAAACTTGAGAAACTGCCAGAGTCATTTGGGAAGCTAAAAAGTTTGGTCCATCTGGATTTATCTTTTTGCAGCAAGCTTAATGGTGTACCAGAAGCCTTCTGTGGCCTAACCAACCTGCAACATTTGAATTTATCAACTTATGTCAAATTATTGACTGGTTCCAAAGGACTGCATGAAGTGATTGGCACACTCACTGAACTCAGGTACTTAAATTTATCATGGTCCTTGAGATTAGAGAACTTTGAAGGAAACTCAGGAATCATTGGTAGTGTCCTTGACAAGATCAGTAACCTTTCAAATCTGGAGCATCTAGATTTGGGTGGAGGTTATTTTGTGACTCTACCAGATAGTTTTTGTAGCCTTCAAAAGCTACATACGTTGGACCTCTCTAACTGCTTGCATCTAAAGGAGCTACCAACAAACATGGGTGCTATGGTCAACCTGAAGTTTCTGATTGGGGTCGACTGCCAGACCATCCAAATCAGCAAAAAATTGATCCCTTTGCCAAAATTTGTGGTACATGATGTGGAAGGGGAACAGAGCAGCAACCTTATTCGACTTAAAGATGCAAATCCTACCGAGCTGGAGATAAGTTGCCTTGAAAATGTGAAGTCGATAGAAGAAGCACAGAGAATTGAACTGAGGGGAAAACACAGACTGGAAGACTTGACACTGGATTGGACTAGAGGAACAAACAGACACGTGGATGACATGGAACTCCTGAGAGAGCTACTGCCACCGAATGGTCTGAAACAGTTTCAACTACGAGGTTATAACAACATGAACTTTCCAGCATGGCTCACGGGCACTGCCATTTATCTTCCTAATCTTGTCAGTGTACGACTAAAGGGCTTGTCCCAGTGCAGTAGCCTACCATCACTTGGTGAGTTAGCGAACCTACGTCGTCTTATTCTGGAAGATATGGCCAACGTTAAAAAGCTTGACCGAGGCTTTGACGGTGATAGAAGCATGAAAGTGTTCCGTCGGTTGCAAGTTCTGATCATATCCAATATGGAAAACTTGGAAGAGTGGAGCACGACATACTCTTACGGTGAGAATGTTGTTGTGGAGGAGTTCATGTTCCCCAACCTCTCGAATCTGGTAATAAAACGGTGCCCCGAGTTGAGGGTGAAGCCATGCCCACCAAGAGTGACAGGGACTTGGCGGATAGAATCTAGTGATGGTGTACTATTGCAATGGGAGGAGGGAGCACCTCACACTGTTTGTTCCACATCCCCTGCTCCATTGGTACGTGCTCTGCAGGTCCAATCATGCATAGCGCCTATGCATCAGTGGAAACTGCTTCACCACCTTCCTGGCCTCCATGAGTTACACATCAACAAATGCAATGATCTAATCTGCTCACAGGAGGTCACTCAAGCCCTCACCTCTCTCACATCACTATCATTAAATTATTGTTCGGGACTTCAGGAACTACCGCAGTGGTTGGCATCCCTCACCTCTATCACGTCACTATCTTTGGAAGATTGTTCAGGCATTCAGGAACTGCCGCAGTGGTTAGCAGGCCTCACCTCTCTAGAGTCACTACATTTAAGTAGTTGTTCAGGCATTCAAGCACTGCCAGAACAGTTGGGTGACTGCGTATCTCTCAAGGATCTATACATCCGGTGGTGCGAGGGTATCACGTTTCTTCCGGAAAGCATACGAAAACTCACCTGTCTAGAGAATCTAACCGTTTGGTGTTGCCCTGAGTTACGCAAATGGTGTGAGCTGGAGGAGAACAAGACAAAGATTGATCACGTAAAACAGGTGTGTGCCTTAGTACTATTATGCTATCGTTTCTGTTTCCATTTTTTTTATTTTATTGACTGTCGAGTCTGACACACACAAGGATACATATATCTAATAACATAATTGGTACACTACTAGTATACGGAGTCCTACGTTATAACAGTGATACAAGGGCAACGGAGGTCAACACGTCTTATTTGTTTCACTTTGTGTATTTGGTGAAACACGTATAGATATAGATATATAGAAACATAGGATAATTTAGAGCGCAATCTAATACACGCTGGACAATAATGTTTCAGCGCTTTCGAAAAAAAAACAGATCGCAATCAGACAGGGCCCTAGCTTTTAATCCATCCAGATCATGTTGGCAAGCAACGCGCGGCAGCAATTGTGGCCTGACGGCCCGTTGCGGCACGTGCGGTGAGTTGGAAGCTGTCGGTGGGTGTGGTAGTGGCCGTGAAAAGGCACGTCGTGTCGTGGTACTAGAGACGGTGATGGAAGTGGAGTAGGTGCGGGCGTTGGAACTTGGAACGGAAGTCCAGGCCGCTCTAAAGAGCAACTCCAGCGGTCACACCTAAATCAACCCCCGGTTTTTGGATTTCGGGGCCACCGTAAAATATTCCGGAGCCTCAAAGAACTTCCGACTCCAGCAACGACTCGCAAATTAGGCCCCTGCATTGGTAGGACCCACCTATCAAACCGTGAAGAGATCCGCCGTCGCTCAACTCGCTCGAGCCCCAGCTGCCACCACCACGCCATGCCGACGCCACCCGCGCCCTGGCTGCTGCCACCACACCAAGCCGAGGACGCCCGCGCTCAATCCGCCACCACC
This sequence comes from Chloris gayana, assembly GCA_031894775.1. Lineage (NCBI taxonomy): Eukaryota > Viridiplantae > Streptophyta > Magnoliopsida > Poales > Poaceae > Chloris > Chloris gayana. The sequence goes on from JAUNZO010003744.1 coordinate 87,271, forward strand.
GTCGCCGCCACTGCAGGACGAGGTCGCCCGACACCACGCTAGGCTGCCCCGCCCGCGTTTGCACCCCTTGAGCCGCCGGTCGAGGCAGCTCCGCCAGCGGCTACGGCCTGCCCTTCGCGGTGAGGGTGGCGGAGCTGCCGCGACGTCTTGGCGCCGGCAGGTGGAGGCTCGGGCCGTCGACGAGCGGATCCTTACTGGTTTGGATCTTGGCTGGGCGGCCTCGATGCTCGAGCGGATTTTGGCTGGCTGGACGTGAGGGAGAAGGGGATGGCGGCGCACCGGCCAGGAGTGACGCGCGGAGGTGGTGGCGCACCGGCCCGGAGAGGCGCGCTAGCGTGCGTCGGGCGGCGATGGTGTGCGCCGGGCGGCGAAGGGCGACAAGCGGCGTGCGCCGGAGCCGTGCGGGCCATGGCTGATGCGGTCGCAGAGAGAGAGAGAGGCCGAGAGGAGGTTGGGGCGCGCTGGCCGGCCGCGCGGAGGCGGTGGCGCGCCGGCCGGACGCGAGGAGAAAGCGGCGGCGCACCGACCGGACGTGAGGGAGAAGGCGGCGGCCCGCGGGCCGGCACGCGGAGGCGGCGGCGCACCGGCGGGAGGAGGCGGCGCGGCAGCAGGCGAGGGTGCGGCCACCGAGGAGGGAGGCGAGCTGGCGGCGCGTTCGGTGGAGAGAGAGGGGAGGAGAAAGAAGAAAGAGAGAAGAGAGGAAGAGAAAAAAAATTGTGAGCCCCACAGCCAGCTGTAATTTAGGAGGAGGAAGGGCCCTCCCATTTCTAGGGGTTGGAGGAGGGATTTAGGAGGCAGCTAATTTATGAGCCTATGTGGGAGGTCTGCTGGAGTTGGGTTTTTACCAAACTCTTAAAATTTAGGATTGGAGGCCTGTTTAGAAGGATTGCTGGAGATGCTCTTGACGTCTGCCACACAGTCCGAGGTTCAGGGGCCACGGCGCTCGCAGTAAGCGCTCCCGGCCTCCGTCAACCTCGTCGGCCTGGCCAGGCGCCCTCCGTTCTTTTTCTTAGAATCTCTGTTATCTGCTAGGTATATGAGGCAACATGGTCTTTTGATTTTAGGACCGTCAAAAGGCTTAGGTCACATTTACTTTTTAAGTAACCTCGAATGATGAACAGTCTTAACCCTGAGCTCAATATGGCGTTAGTACTATACTTTTGCAACTACTGTCTACGAATGCAGAAGAAATGACTTCATCTCTTATTAAATTTGCTTTTGTTGGCCACAGTGTTTAGACACAACATCCAAATTAGTTAACAGAAGTCAACTGTGTATATAGCTAGAAGGAGGCTTATATATATAATTAGAAGTGCTCTGTAATATAGGTCTTGTCATTTATGTGAACCATGGTAGATGTTTTCTTCCTGCCGTCAGCACTAATAGAAGTGACGATTTTATCTTCTTTACAGAAGGACTTTCGAGATTGGTATCTGCCTAATATATGAAACGAGACGATGTGAGGCTTCACAATGGTGGTTGTTGATCACGAGCGTGGATCTAGAAGAATTGGCATATTCAACGTATGCCACTGCTATAAATGAACAGCGGATATTATTGGAATTTGCTCACAGTTGGAGTAAAATTTGCTTCAGTCGCTTTATTGTTGTATTGTAGGCGTGTGATAGTTTTCAGTTCTGCTCCCGTCTGTTTTCAATGTTCTTTTTCTGAGGTTGAGCTGCGTTCAGCTACTGTGAATGCTCCCTTTTGAAGCTATCCTTAATCGTGTGCTGGACATGCTGGGATCGAGAACCTGAATCGTGGTGCAACAGCATCAACTACCAGTCGATCCGGCCGGCATCTATTACTTCTCTTGCAGGCCTCCTTGTCGTCCAAGAATTAAACCATACTGGTTGTGTGATGTAGTAGGAGTGAACCTAGTAGGATTTTGTAGCTGTTTTACTTTCAGATAGTCTTGGGGAAATCGAAAGACCCGTGTAATTTCGTTATCTTGGTAATGAAATTCCAGGGCATGCCCTGTTTTGCAAAAAAAAAAAAAAAAAATCCTTCTCTACTCTACGGGTCCTTCACCTAAGAAAAGCGCACGGAAAGGCACTGGACTTTCGAAGCTTTCAGCGACCACGAGCCACGACGGCGACGTAGAAAATATCGCTGTCTTATATCTTTACAAAGCTGCTTTTCATGCAGGACGTCGTGCGGGAAGTGTGTACAGAAGGAGCTTCTTCGCACAGGCGTCCTGTTTTTTTGCTGCTCGCGACCAGCACGGCGTACAGGAAGAGCGGATCCTCCTTTGCCCGGCTGCTTCATGGCGCCATCGATCTTGGGTCGGCGCGGAGGAAGATGGACAAGCCGTCGGAGTTCATCCTAGCTGGACGGCTTGCAGCGGTGCATGCCCAGCCACACCCAGGCTCTCTACATG
>JAUNZO010003745.1:0-90526 GCA_031894775.1 Chloris gayana
TGTATGGGCTAGGATACAAGGAGTTCCGGAGGGATTAATGAAGAAAAAGAATTAGCTGAGAAAGTTGCAAAGAAGGTTGGAGGTCCCCCATTAACAGTTATTGTTAATGAAGGGAAAATTAATCCTTTGAAGTACTTGCGTGCCCGAGTATTCATTGATGTCGCTAAGCCATTGGTTCGTTTTGTTCCCATTACAATAAAGGAGCAAAAGAAATACCCAGTCCTATACGAGAAGCTTCCTGCTTTTTGTTTCTTTTGCGGCTGCATTGGGCACGAGATGAATGAGTGTGGTGATGGTGTCCATAATGAGAAAGACTGTGAATGGGAAGACCGGTTGTTGGTGGGCTTTGATTCAAATTCCACCGGAGGGCCTTTCAACAGGCCCGATGGGCGTGCACCAAGTACAGGAGGGGGTTTGAGAGGAGGTTCTAGGGGACGAGGTAGAGGAAGAGGCCGTGGTGTTGATATGCAAAATTTCGTTATGTCCGAGGCGAGAGGACGACCTTGAGGATACGGAAGATCCAATGAGAACCCTCATTATTCCTCGCAAGAGAATGGTGAGATCGAGAGGGTAAGGTAGATACGAGATGGTAGCTCTAAGCTACTTGTCCAAGTAGCGACCGGTGCAAAGGAAAATATTGGGCGAGTGGCAAATAAGGTGAATCAATTTGAGAAGGGAGATACTAGCCCCCGAAGCTACAAGAGAAGAAAAGGCCGAGGATGGATACCTTGGAGAGTAAACCGACAATGAACCTAATTCAATCGGCGACCTCCTTTGAGGAGGATCGCCGGGAGCAATGAAACTCTTAGCCTGGAACTGCCGGGGATGGCTAGCCCTCGTGCAGTTCGTGCGCTTCCGGAAGCAAACAAAACGGATGTTCTTTTTCTGTCCGAGACACATCCGGATAGAGCTAAGGCGAGAGAAAGTAAGGGGGAGAATGGGCTTCGACCGCATGACCATTTATGAAAGTGATGGCCGAAGTGGGGGTCCGTTAATGATGTGGAGAGATGACATCAATGTTCTTGAACATGGGGTGTCAAAAAATTTCATCGATGTGGTGATAACCGATGGATGTAGCTGGCGCTTTACAGGCCTGTATGGGGAGCCGAGTGGAGTCGGAAAAGTGTAACCTGGGATGCATTAAGATCTCTTCGTGGCTCTGCCTAATACTCCATGGCTAGTCATGGGGGACTTTAATGAGATTCTATATAATCATGAGAAGGAAGGAGGTCGACCGAGGACACAACGACGATTACAATCTTTTCATGATGCACTCGTCCGATTGCAATTTGGTTGACCTAGGATTTATGGGAGATATGTTCACTTGGCAACGAGGAAAGATTAGGGAGAGGCTCGACCGCGGTACTGCCTCCAGTGAGTGGTCAACCCTCTTCCCAAATGCGAGACTAATAAACCGTGAGATGGTCAAGTCCGATCATAGGCCTATTTTGGTGGACACGGATTATCTTATCGGCACACATACCATGGGTGAAAGTCGGCGCAAATGTTTTGAAGCGCGGTGGTTACGAGGAGGACACGAGTGCATGAGATGGTTAAAGCCGCTTGGGCGCGAGCAGCAGCGCGTGGGGAGGGACCCACCCTCATGCAGAAAGTGCAAGGTGTGCATGATGAGTTGAGAGTATGGGATAAGAATGTGCTGAAAGGTCCGACTCATCGCATGAAGGATATGAAAAAAGATTTGGAAAGATTGCGAGGGGCCGATGACGGACGCAAACATGGCTTCGCAGAAGGAACTATTGATTCGCATTGAGCTACTGCTAGAGCAGGAGGAAATTCATTGGCTGCAGCGAGCCCGAGCAAATTGGCTTAAATATGGAGATAGAAACACCGGCTTCTTTCGGAGGTTTGCAACAAACGGGAGAAGGAAAAACACGATAAAGGGCCTTGTTGATGAAAACGGTGTAATGCGAGAAGATAGGGCTGAGATGTGTGCTCTAGTCAAGAGTTATTTTGAGAATCTCTTTACTTCGAAGTGAATGAGCCGGAACCGGCAGTGCTAATTGATGTTGGTAGAAAGGTTACACCCGAGATGAATGAAAGTTTACTTGCAACCTTTACACAGGAGGAGGTGAGGAAAGCACTATTTAGTATCGGCGATATGAAGGCGCCGGGACCCGATGGCATGCATGCAGTTTTTTACAAGACTTTCCGGGAATTGATCGGTGATGATCTGATAAGGGAGGTCTTGGATGCTATAAACGCAAAGACGATCCCAGCTGGATGGAACAACACGACGATAGTGATGATTCCAAAGGTAAAAAATCCTTCACTGGTGTCACGGTTTCGCCCTATTAGCTTATGTAATGTTGTTTACAAGGTAATTTCAAAGGTACTAGCAAACAGGTTGAAAGTTTTCCTCCCCGACATTATCAGTCATCATCGAGTGCTTTTGTACCGGGTAGACTCATTATCGACAATATTCTTTTGGCTTATGAGAGTTTACACAAAATCAAAAGGAAAAAAGGGAAACGAGGCTTGTGTGCAGTTAAATTAGATATGCACAAGGCATATGATAGAGTTGAATGGAGCTTTCTGAAAAATATTATGCTGAAAATGGGTTTTGCGGTTGGCTGGGTGGATATGATTATGGCATGTGTTTCTTCGGTTAACTTACAATGTTCGTTTCAACTCTATAGAAACTGATTGTTTTAGTCCTACTAGAGGGTTGAGACAGGGGGATCCGTTGTCCCCGTATTTGTTCTTAATGGTAGCAGAAGGTTTATCAAGTATGATTAGAGGTGCTGAAGACGAGAGGAGAGATCGAAGGGGTAAAAGTCCGTCGTGCTGCCCCAACTGTTTCCCACCTTCTATTTGCTGACGATTCCTTGATTCTGATGCATGCTGACAAAAGGAACACGAGATAATTTCAAAGAAATTTTGGATAGGTACTGTTCCAACTCGGGGCAAAAAATAAGTGAAGGAAAATGCAGTATCTATTTTAGTGAGAATACACATGTTGATGTGAAGGGAGAAGTATGTGCAGCTCTCAACATTATGACAGAATCACTCAATGATAAATATCTTGGTTTACCTGCTATGGTTGGGACTGATAGAAGCGATTGTTTTCAACATCTTATCGACAGAGTTATGTCAAAGACTAAAGGGTGGAAAGAGAAGTTACTAAGTATGGGTGGAAAAGAGGTTCGATTAAGAGTATAGCACAGAGTTGTCCCTGTGTTTGCCATGATGGTTTTTCGGATGCCAAAGAAGATTTGTAAGGGTATTTCTGATGTGATTTCAAACTTTTGGTAGGGAGACGAGGAGGACCAAAGGAAAATGCATTGGAAAGCTTGGTGGAATATGCATACCAAAAAGTAAAGGTGGAATGGGCTTCGAGGATTTGAATAGTTTTAATATTGCAATGCTAGCTAAGCAAGCTTGGCGCCCGATGGTTGACACGAGAATCTTTGTGTGCGCAAGTTTTGCGTGCCAAATACTACCCGGATGGTAAACTTTTGCAAGCAAAACCAAAAAAGGGCAGTTCCTATACATGGCAAAGTGTCCTGGCCGGATTAGATTGTTTTAAGAGGGGCTATATTTGGCGAGTAGGGGATGGCACTCAGATAAATATATGGGAGGACCACTGGATCCCAACTAGCCATAATCTGAAAATCATGACACCTAGAGGACAAAACTTGATTCGCACGGTGGATGAACTGATCAACCCGATGGACGGGGCAATGGGATGAAGCACTTGTCAATGATCTATTCTCGCCTCGTTGATGCTCACCGTATCCTTCAAATTCCTATTACCAATGGAAGAGAGGATCTTGTGGCATGGCATTACAACCGGAATGGCTTGTTTACGATAAAATCAGCCTATCACTGTCGGTGGGAGCATAAATATGGTGGTAGCATACAAGGAAACTATCCTGGTGGTTCGGGAGAAATTGAGGTATGGTCGAAGCTGTGGAAACTTGATGTACCCAGCAAAATTAAAATATTTGGTTGGAGAATTTTACACGGAGTTATCCCTTGCCGAGGTATCATGGCAAATAGACATGTTGGGAATCAAAGTGGTTGCCCGTGAAGGGTGTGAGGATATTAAGCATATTATGTTTACTTGTAGAAGAGCAAAAGAAATTTGGATTCAGCTGGGTGTATGGAGTAATATTGAGAAACTACTTGGAATGGATCGATCAGGATCAGTTTTGATGCGAGGAGATAATCCAGAATGGTGACTTAGTTCCATCGATGAACAACGTGGGATTCGCTGAGCTGATTCCGACCGGGGATGGTACACCTGGTGGGAGAGGCGACAATTTATCCATGGCGAAGTGATCCAACCTGCTGCACGATCAGCAATAACAATCGCCTCTCTCACTACTAACTATATGATGGCCCGGAAGAAGAAAATACAAAGACGTGAAGGATGGAAAAAGCCTCCCGAAGGTAAACTCATGTTGAATATTGACGCTAGCTTTGATGCGATTTCAGGAACAGGAAGTACATGCGCCATATTGAGAGACTCGACGGGCTCGTTTGTTGCTGCCTGTCACAAATTTCTGGCACATGTGATCGATGCGCCAACGAGCTGAGGCTTTAGCTTTGAAGGAAGGACTCGAACTAGCAAACCAGATTGGGAGTAACCATCTGGTGGTTCAGTCGGATTGCATGGCAGTTGTGGAAACGATGAAAGATGGTGCCTTTTCAGCTACGGCAGCAGCAGCTATATATGATGAGTGCTTGGTTACCTGGCTTAGTTTTAGCTCTATTTCGATCGAACATTGTAAAAGAGAATCAAATAGGGTGGCTCATGAATTAGCTAGAGCTTCTTTTTCTTCAAAACAATCTTGTATTTGAGTCGATGAACCCCCTAGCCTCATTCATCAGCCACTCGTAAACGATGTAATTGTCTTCCAAATGCAATAAAGAGCGCCGGTGGCTTCCCTAAAAAAAAAAAGTTTCCACATTTTCTAGACTATAAATCTATTTTCATCTTTCACTTCCAAATGCGTGTTTTCCTGCATTTGTGCAATAGGAAACTTGGCGTGTTTCTTCTTATCAACAGTGCCTTACAACAGGGACTTAGGATAGTCAAAGTTATCTGTACAATCACATTCTTCTTCATTATACAAGTATTTTTTGTAATGCCTACGATATTGTAATGTTGATGATGCACCAAATGAACTATTCGTTGTTGTAGATTGTGACACCCCGTGTCACAAATTCACGATGTTACTGTACTAAATGAAAATTTGCATGTGCAAAACAATAATCATTTGCCAAGTTACATAAAATAATGCAACAAGGTCCTACTAGGGTTTTCATTGTTCCCAAAACCCTAGTTATTGGGATCTCAAATATTTCCCATGGTGGTGCCCCCAAATTTTTGCACAATCTGGTAGAGCACATCAAGCCATGATTTTAGAACCTTTTTCCAAAATTTTTGGGATGGCAAAAATCCATAGAAAAATCCAACTTCAATATGAAACAGCACCTATTCATCAATTTTTATAAATCTTTACATTTCGAATTTGAACTTTGGCCTATAAGGAAAGTTGTTTCACATAATACCCTGAATCCACAGAAAAATCGGTTTGTGAAAATTCCAATGGAAACGAAGTTTATGGGCCAAACCAGAACCAGCTGCTTAGTGGCACAATTGTAATTGGGGGAACCTGCAGACAACAGGAGGCGAACAGGAGCTTGGGGCCACCGCCAGGGAGTGCTCCGGCGTTCGTGCCCATCCCGGCCAGACGCGGCGCCGTCCTCCTGCACAGCACCGCCCCACGCGTCGTCAATCGCCATGGTTGCGTTGGAATCACGCAGGAACCTCCACCGTCCATGGCCGCCATAAGAGGAAGCTCGACGCCGCCGCCGCGCACAAACCCTAACCGCCGCCCCACTCGTCCGGACCAGCTCCGCCTCCCCTTAGCACGTCAAAAGCTTCGCCCTAACCCTAGCTAGCCTCCTTGAGCACGCGCCACTCCACCTCGCAGCGGTTCGGGAGAATTTCGGGTTTCCCTCGCCGGCACCTCCGTTCGCCATTGTTGCCTGCCTCTCCTCTCCGGTGAGCCATCCCTCGATTCCTCTCCCCAATAGCTTCGCATGGCCTCAATCTACACCGTGTGAGCTTGGCCTTTTGTTTGGTGCAGTGGTTCGCCGGGAACGCCGTCGAGCCGCGCCGCCGTCCGCCGACCATCTTCCACCTCCACGTCGACACGCCGCCTCGGTGAGCCTCTTGAGCTTTGGGGCCCCGCGGCGCATGTGCGGTGCCCCACTGGCACTCGCCCGCCCGCACTCTCCTCTCCTCTCGCCTCCACCCGCCGCCGGCAGCTTCGCCACCTCCCGCGCACGCCGCGCACGCCACGGCCTGCACCGGCCGCACTCCAACACTTAGGCAAAAATCGAACGCGTTGGCATGTGACATTTCAGTGAACTTCAAACATTTTAAAAATTGCACAACCTTAATTCTAGAGCTCGGATTTGAACGATTCAAGACATTCTGGAAAGTTTGAAACTTGCACTTTAAAATGAATCAAATGAACATATATGTTTATATGGCGAAAATACAAATTTGAACAACCTTAAGATGCTATCACGGCCACGAAGCTTAACGGGATTGCATTTTAAAAACTGCGTAACATTCATCTCGTAGATCCAAAGTACTCGACCAAGCACTAGTTGAAAAGAGTAGAATGTGTACCTTGCCATGGTAGCATAATCCAAGTACTTTCTATGGAAAAAAATAAAAGATCCAAGTACTTTAAAGTGCTAACCTGTTAAGGGCCCGTGACAACTTTGCATTTTAAAAATTCAATAACTTGTGATATACAAATCCAAATGAGACAAATAAACATCCGTTGTAATCCTTGGAAAAATTACTTACATGACCCTACTTGGTTCACCCAAGTTCTATAGTAACAATTCAAATTTTAAGCTCCTTAAGAAGGCCTCACGTTAAGGCTGAAACAGACTTGAATCAAGGCGAATTTGTAAAACAAACTTAATCAAATTTTGAACATACTCTTTGATTTGGCATGAATCATCATAGCACACATGTTCTGGTGCATTTGAGCATGTCATGATATATTTTAACATCTTTCTTAAGTACACTATTTTTGCATTGTCCCTGCATCATAGGAAAGGCTTATGAAAATTCATATTTGCTTCTGGTGCTCAATCATAATAAAAGTTATGTTTCATCATGAGGATTGTATTTAGAAGTGTTTTATTGCTTAATTTCTTCCGATAACTTGCTATGTTAAAATGTGCATAGAATGACATATAGCCATATTGTAATATTTAACTCATATGCAAGTGCTCTCAATATTGCCTATAGGTTATTATGCACACAACAACAAAAAAAAACAATGTTAACATAACCATAGAAATAATTTTGCATAATCATCAAGGGTATTCAAAAATAGGAATTTTAGTAATGTTACCATAATTTTTGGTAAATGTTAAATAGCCCAACAAATTCAGTAAAAGCAGAAAACAGATTCTGGTGTATGATTTTTATTAATTTTTGTAGGCCGAATCTCAAGAAAAGTTCTATATAAAAGTTGTCCCAAATTTCCTTCTACACCATCACAAAAATTGGCAACCCCAACAAAAATCTCGTTGATTTTCTCTTGACTGCAACAGTACCAGTGGCAGAATTTTCAACTTTGTAGGACTCATTTTCTCTCTTATCTCTTTGCTTCCTTCTCTAGCAAGGAACACCCAAAGTAGCCAGCACACAGCCAGCACCACGGCCAGAGACTCCCCTCCCTCATTCTCTCTTTGGTCAAGAGCCAAGTCAAGCCTTTCTTTCTTCCTCCTTTTCCTTCTCCTCCCCAAAAGCAACCACCATGGTTACTCACCTTCAAACTCCATGCCATGGTTCACCTTGGCATGAGCAAGGGCAGCAAAGGCCTTCACTTGGACTCCCTCCAACCCTTGAATGGTTTGTTTTTGGTTTATCCTCAAGCACTCCCTTTAGGTATGGCATGAACAGTACTAGTTTCATCGTTGATTTTTTGCTTCTCCGGTGAGCTCTTTCTTGAACTTTAGCTCACCATAGTTGTATCACTTCCTTATCCATCCTTTGCAACCATCTCTTATGCTCAAATCACAGTCCTATCCTTGGGAAATAGAAGATCCAAAGCTACACATGAGATCTGATTTTATTTTTACTGTGCACACACCCTAAATCCAGAAAATGATAAATCTGTTAGCTACTTTAAACAAATTCATATCTCCCAAAATAAAAATGAGAAAAATGCAAACTAAAATGTTTTAGAATCCTTGAAACATGAACTTTGCAATGGTCAAATGTTTTACATATGTTTCTGTGCAATAAAATAAGGTTTTATGCAAAAAGAAATGGCATCTTGTTAAGCTTTTAAAACCCATATTTAAATCTTGAAGAATGTAAAATTCATGAAAATTGGCTTGAACACTTTTCATAACATATTGAACCCTCTGGTACATGGATTTTGTGCATTCATACATGTTTTCATCATATTTATCATTATATGCTTAGATAGCACATATTTGCCTATAAATGTTTAATTAGGAAAAATGCATACGAAAATATCATATTATTTGTTTCTGGTGCTTATTATGAGCAAATCATGTTCTACCATAGAATTAATGTTTAGGAATGTTAAGTCATAATCATCGCCTCATGTATTACCATATACCATTATGTGCATAATTCATGTTAAGCTTTGCACTTCATGCATAATCATCATCTACCATGCCCTCTTTCATGTACATGGCAGCAAGGTAGTGCATTTAGGTTTGTCTTCAATACATCATATGCCATGCTCATGTTGCCATATATTACACTAGCTAAGTTTTATACAAATTACTTGCCATAATCATGGTTCATTTTCAACCTAGAGCATGTGCCTTTATGATACACAGTCAATGTTTCTTTTAATTAGAAGTTTATCCCCTTGACATGTAATTATGGTTCATCATCCATATGCAAGCATCATATTTCATACATAAGCATGTTCATTGCATGAACACATTGTCCTTTTAATTCATTATTGAGAAAGTTTCATGAACTAAATATCTGTGTATGCATCCATACTCACATCATGCATTGCATCCATATAGGGACCCCGACCGAAGAAAGAAATCACGTGAAGGATCCCGCTGAATTGAACATTGTTGAGAGTGCTAACTTCAAGCAAAGCCAAGGCAAGCCCCGGTGCATAATCCCACTTGTTTAGTTTTTGGTTTAAATTCACATATGTCTATGTTTATGTATTGTGCACTTATGTTTAGGAGTTGCTCGCAACCCTAGTTGCATTATGATCCCTATTGCCTATGGTCTTTGGATAGGTATAATCTTTTTCGATAGAATGGCTATGCTTAAATGAGTCACCGGTAGCAACACCGAGTGGTTTGGAGACCTCTCGGTTTAGGTTTTAAATATTGTTACCTCTCACATGATTAAATTGGAGACCGTACGGGGAAGAGCATGTGTAGGATTGCGGTGACAAGGTTGGCCCTTGTTCGCCATAGCCCCGTGCGTGTCGGTCAAGGACCGTTCGTTGTGACTCCGCGAGCAAGTATTGAGTTGTGTACCAAATGCATACCTTCGTATGGGAGTTGGTAAACTGATGTAACTTGAGAGTCGTAGTGTTGGACGGTCACTCCACCCTTTGTGCAAAGTGTTGGTCACGGTGGATGCACGGGTTTGTGAGTAGATGGAGGGTGTGTTATTACCCTTGGACCCGACGCTACTGTGGTTGCATGTGGATTGCACACTCGGAGGGCGGACCCGGCTCATATCTATGATAATATTGTGAAAGGTGGCCATACGTGTTCTTAAATGATGCGTATGTCGTGCATTTGGGTTTCCCCTGCAGGGTGTAAATCGATATATATCGCCGTCCCTCACGGTGATGAGTACCACTTGTCTCGAGCAGATTGCATCGTAGTAACAAGAGAAGATGATGATTAAGCTTGCTGTTTTTGGATATTAAATTTATGTATTGCAACCGTGCTTGTTAGGCTTGCTCACTAAAGTTATGATTTTGTTTCTACCCTCTTAACTTGGCTAAAATATGAGTTAGACAAATTATATAGCTGCTGTTTTCGCAAGTTCCCGCAAGCCAGGTCAAGACCCCTGCATGATAGGGTCGGTTCTTAGAACCATTTTTGACGGGTAAGCCTTGCGGAGTATATTAGATACTCAGGGTTTGTGTTGAAATTATTTTCAGGATTTCCGCAGCCCGATTATTGTGATTGCTGCGGGAAGTATGTGTGTCAAGGTGAGGAAGCCCAGGAATGGACCGTGGAGTGGGTTCCCGCATCACCGACTCAAGAGTGAGACCACACCGTATGGGCTAGTGTGGTTCTCCTAGCCAAACTATATATATGTATCGTCGAGATGTTTACGCTTCCGCAAAGATGTTTATCAAGTATTGTAAAACAACCCTTCACTTACGTATTGAAATCTGAAAATTGAACAATGGCTTGTAATAATTAAGAGATTGTGTATGAGCTGTGACACCCCTACCTCGCGAAGCGAGAGGGATTGTCGAACAGGATCGTATCGGGAGACATTCGACGAAGCGAACGTACATTGCACATACATCAGGGATACATTCACCATTTTTTATTACATAGGGAAATTACTTGAGTAACCATTCTCATACACAATCTCTTAATTATTACAAGCCATTGTTCAATTTTCAGATTTCAATACGTAAGTGAAGGGTTGTGTTACAATACTTGGTAAACATCTTTGCGGAAGCGTAAACATCTCGACGATACATATATATAGTTTGGCTAGGAGAACCACACTAGCCCATACGGTGTGGTCTCACTCTTGAGTCGGTGATGCGGGAACCCACTCCACGGTCCATTCCTGGGGTTCCTCACCTTGACACACATACTTCCCGCAGCAATCACAATAATCGGGCTGCGGAAATCCTGAAAATAATTTCAACACAAACCCTGAGTATCTAATATACTCCGCAAGGCTTACCCGTCAAAAATGGTTCTAAGAACCGACCCTATCATGCAGGGGGCTTGACCTGGCTTGCGGGAACTTGCGAAAACAGCAGCTATATAATTTGTCTAACTCATATTTTAGCCAAGTTAAGAGGGTAGAAACAAAATCATAACTTTAGTGAGCAAGCCTAACAAGCACGGTTGCAATACATAAATTTAATATCCAAAAACAGCAAGCTTAATCATCATCTTCTCTTGTTACTACGATGCAATCTGCTCGAGACAAGTGGTACTCATCACCGCGAGGGACGGCGATATATATCGATTTACACCCTGCAGGGGAAACCCAAATGCACGACATACGCATCATTTAAGAACACGTATGGCCACCTTTCACAAGATCACCATAGATATGAGCCGGGTCCGCCCTCCGAGTGTGCATTCCACATGCAACCACAGTAGCGTCGGGTCCAAGGGTAATAACACACCCTCCGTCTACTCACAAACCCGTGCATCCACCGTGACCAACACTTTGCACAAAGGGTGGAGTTACCGTCCAACACCACGGCTCTCAAGTTACATCAGTTTACCAACTCCCATACGAAGGTATGCATTTGGTACACAACTCAATACTTGCTCGCGGAGTCACAACGAACGGTCCTTGACCGACACGCACAGGGCTATGGCAAACAAGGGCCAACCTTGTCACCGCATCCTACACATGCACTTCCCCGTACGGTCTCCAAATTAATCATGTGAGGGTAACCAAATTAAATCCCTAGACCGGGTGATGTCTAAATCACTCGGTGTTGCTACCGATGAAATTATTGAGCATAGCAACTAGCGATTAGGCTTATACCTAACCAAGACCACGGGAAAAGGGAATCTAGTGCAACTAGGCTTCCGAGCAACTCCTAAACGTAAATGCACAATACATCATAGACGTATGTGATAATAAAGAGAAACTCGTAAAACATAGGTGATGCTCCGGGGCTTGCCTCGGTTCGGTTCGTAGTTAGCACACTCGAACTCGCTCACTTCAAGTTGGTGCCCTCCTTGATCTTCAGCTCCGGTCGGGGTTCCTATATGAATGCACATGTAATGTATGAGTAATGGATGAGTTCATATTTCTATAATTCATGGAACTTTCTCAATAATATAATGTAACGAAGCGTTTGCATAAATTAAACATGTTCACGGAACGTGATGACATGGTCATGATGTTGGTACGTGTGGTTTATTTCATGGGGACAACCTTCTAATTAGGTAAACTTTTCATCATTTAGTATAATTGAGCATGCTGATTTTTAGATCAAAATAATAGGATAGGCCTCATGATCGAAACAGGTGGATGGAAATGTTTATATGGCTAAGCATAATCATATGATGACGTTTAGCGTTGTGGTTTTACATCAATAATCATGTGACGCAATGTTGGAGTAAATCATTTCATTACATTCCCTGGTAATAATCTACTACCAATCTGGTATTCATTAATTTATTAAACCAAAACTTGATGTCCACTTCTTAGGGTGATATTCTCATGGTTTTCCCTAATTAATTAGCACTCATGTTTATTGTGCAAAATTTATACAATAGCTTATACATGATAGATGACTGTTCTTGCCCAAAAATATAAACATGGTGATGGCATGCTTAAACATACCATGCAACTTATGAAAATATTTCACCAAAACAGCAAGCAAAATAGACAAACTTGAGCCTAGCAAAATTCTCAGCCGTTCTGTTTAGCTAAGTCTGGGCTGATAGGCTGACTGCGAAGCCATCTTAAGGTGTTCAAACCTTAATATTTCGCTATAGAACTTAGGTGAATCATGTTGGGTCATGTAAAGTACGTAGTTCAAGGTTTACAACGAACATATAGTTGTTTTATTTGGATCTGTATTTAAAAAGTTATTTAATTTCAAAAACGCCAAGTTGTCACGCGGGCATAACGGATTAGCACCTTAGAGTACTCGAATCTTTATTTTTATACACGCGAAGTACTTGGATTATGTTACTACATTAAAGTACAATCCATCTACTTTCCAAAGAGCCTTTGCTCATGAAGTTTGGATCTAGGACACAGAAGTTACACCATTTTCAAAATGCAATCTCGTTAAGCAGCGTGGTCATGATAGCCTTTTCATCTTGCTCAAAATTTAAATTTTACTATATAACAATAGGTGTTCATGTACATCATATCATAGTACAAGTTATAAACTTTCCAATGCACTTTGAATCGTTCAAATCCGTGGCGTAAATTTAAAGTTAGGCAATTTGTAAAAACGCTTGACGTCCATGATTTTTATTTCGTGCGCACGCTCGAAATTTTTCTAAGTGCTAGAGCGTGGCCAGTGCGGCTGCGGCGTGCGTGTCGTGCGCCGGGCGCGGTGGTGTGGCGAGGCCGCCGACGGTTAGTCGAGGCGAGAGAGGAGGGGCGCGTGGGTTGGTAGGGACCAGTGAGATCCCGCACACGCGCCATAGGGTCCCAAAGCCCAAGGGGCTCACCGTAGCGGCAAGTCGACGTGGAGGTGGCGGGTGGCTGCGGACGGCGCGATGGCGTGATGGCGTTCCCGGCGAGTTACTGCGTCAAACAGGGAACCAAGCTCACACGATGTAGATTGGAACCAAGGAATGCAACTAGCGAGAGGAATTGCAAGCTAGCTCACCGGAGAGGGAGTGCGGCCAACAATGGCGGGTGGTGGCGTTGGTGGGGAAAACGGAAATTCCTCCCGAACCTCTGCGAGATTGGAGGGCTCATGCTCCAGATAGCTTGCTAGGGTTAGGGCGAAGGTCCTGACGCGTTAAGGGCCGGCGGAGTCGGTCTGGACGAGTGGGCGGCGGGCTAGGGTTCGGGCGCGGCGGCGGCGACGAGCTCCTCTTATGGCGGCCGCGAACGGTGGAGGTTGCTGCGTAAGTTCAACGCGACCATGGCGATGGGCGACGCGTGGGACAGTGCTGTGCAGGAGGACGGCGCCGCGTCTGGCCGGGATGGGCACGAACGCCGGAGCACTCCCGGCGGTGGCCCCAAGCTCCTGTTCGCCTCCTGTTGTGTGCAGGTTCCCCCGAATTACAATTGTGCCACTGAGCGGCTGGTTCTGGTTTGGCCCATAAACTTCGTTTCCATTGGAATTTTCACAAACCGATTTTTCTGTGGATTCAGGATATTATGTGGAACAACTTTCCTTATAGGCCAAAGTTCAAATTCGAAATGTAAAAATTTATAAAAATTGATGAATAGGTGCTGTTTCATATTGAAGTTGGATTTTTCTATGGATTTTTGCCATCCCAAAAATTTTGGAAAAATGTTCTAAAATCATGGCTTGATGTGCTCTACCAGATTGTGCAAAAATTTGGGGGCACCACCATGGGAAATATTTGAGATCCCAATAACTAGGGTTTTGGGAACAATGAAAACCCTAGTAGGACCTTATTGCATTATTTTATGTAACTTGGCAAATGATTATTGTTTTGCACATGCAAATTTTCATTTAGTACAGTAACATCGTGAATTTGTGACACGGGGTGTCACAGCCCTCCCCC
Source organism: Chloris gayana (assembly GCA_031894775.1). NCBI lineage: Eukaryota > Viridiplantae > Streptophyta > Magnoliopsida > Poales > Poaceae > Chloris > Chloris gayana. The sequence continues at coordinate 14,473 of JAUNZO010003745.1, forward strand.
TTAAAGAAATCTCGTCCCGAGATTACGATTGGTAAAAGAAGGGTCGAAGGGAGGTGCGTCGTTACCTCGATTGCGAAGCCATGAACTCGGGAAAATGATTATTCAGGAATCCTTCTTCTTCCCAAGTGGCTTCGTCCTCAGTGTGATTACTCCATTGCACTTTATAGAAGGTGATAGTGCGGTTGCGAGTAACACGATCCTTTTTGTCGAGAATTTGGACGGGAGTTTCTGGATAAGATAGATCATCTTGTAATTGCTCGGTGTCGGAGATGATCACATCGATGGGTGGTTTTAGACACTTCTTGAGTTGAGATACATGGAACACGTTGTGTACACGTTCCAAGTTTTCCGGCAATTGCAACCGGTATGCCACGGGGCTAAACTTCTCCACAATCGGGAATGGCCCAATGTAACGGGGAGCAAGTTTTCCTTTTATTCCAAAACGTGACACACCTTTATTTGGAGAGACACGAAGGTAAACATGATCATTTACCTCGAATTCCAGCGGGCGTCTCCTTTTATTTGCATAACTTATTTGGCGGGATTGAGCAGCTTTCATATTAGCCTGTATTTCTCTCACTTTTTCCTCGGCCTGCTCGACAATATCCGGACCAAATATTATTCTTTCGCCCGACTCGGACCAGTTTAACAGCGTACGGCAAGAATGTCCGTATAACGCCTCAAAGGGAGTGACTCCAGAGCTTTCTTGATAGCTATTGTTATAGGAAAATTCAACGAATGGTAACTGATCATCCCAATTTCCCTGTTGCGTCAAAGCACAAGCTCTCAACATATCCTCCAAGTATTGAATTAACCTTTCCGATTGTCCATCGGTTTGAGGATGATATGCAGAGCTCCGGATTAGGGTAGTACCAAGACTAGCATGCAACTGTTCCCAAAATCGAGAAACAAATTGCGGACCGCGATCTGAAATGATGGTCTTTGGCACACCATGTAAACATAGCACACGGGTAATATACAATTCAGCATACTTCTTAGCACTGTAGGTGGTGTGTACCGGAATAAAGTGTGCTGATTTCGTCAATCTATCGACGATTACCCATATGGAATCATGTTTCTTGGACGTGAGAGGCAGTCCAACAACGAAATCCATAGCTATGTCTTCCCATTTCCAAGCGGGAATTTTCAATGGGTGCAATAGTCCGGCTTTCTTCGGATGATCAGCCTTGACTCGTTGGCAAGTGTCGCACTCAGCCACATAACGAGTCACTTCTCGCTTCATGCGAGTCCACCAAAATTTTTCTCTCAACCCACGGTACATTTTGTTACTACCGGGGTGTATGGAGTATTTGGAGAGATGTGCCTCGTCAAGAATTTTCTTTCGTAGTTCCATATTCTTCGGAACAACGAGACGGTTATTAAACCACAGAACTCCCTCTTCATCTTGACGAAAACATTTAGCCTTTTCGGTACCCAACTTTTGTCGGATGTGTTCCATACCTTCATCCGTTTTCTGGGTAGCAATGATTTCTTCTCGGAGAGTAGGAACAAGAGCCAAATTGTGCAATGCACCATAAGGAATGATATGAAGGCAAGGATTACTTTCGTTTTCAGATTTGCTGACATTTTCCATAGAGCAGATTTCAACTTGATTGCATTGGTGTTTGCGGCTTAATGCATCGGCACCACATTAGCCTTCCCGGGGTGGTAATGAATTTCCAATTCATAATCTTTTATCAATTCCAGCCATCTTCGCTGTCTCATATTTAATTCTTGCTGCGTGAAAATATATTTGAGGCTTTTATGATCGGTGTAGAGGTGCACAAGATTTCCTAAGAGATAATGCCTCCAAGTTTTGAGAGCAAGAACTACCGATGCCAATTCAAGATCATGAGTAGGATAGTGCTTTTCATGTTTGCGGAGTTGACGGGTGGCATAGGCAATGACTCGGCCTTCTTGCATGAGAACACAACCCAATCCTATGCCGGACGCATCACAATATACGTCAAACGGCTTGTTGATGTCGGGTTGAGCTAGAACGGGAGCGGTGGTTAAATGCTTCTTCAAGGTTTGGAAAGCATTCTCACACTCCGGGCTCCACTTGAAGGTAGAATCTTTCTCCAACAATTTTGTCATGGGCTTGGAGATGATAGAAAAATTTGGGATGAATTTCCGATAATATCCCGCAAGTCCGAGAAAACTACGGATGTGCTTGACGGTCTTGGGAGTCTTCCAATTTAGCACGTCAGCAACCTTACTTGGATCGACTGCAATTCCATCAGCTGAAATGATATGACCCAGGAATGGAACTCGATCCAACCAAAATTCACACTTGCTGAATTTTGCATAAAATTGATGATCTCGTAGTCGTTGAAGCACGATGCGGAGGTGTTCTGCATGTTCTTCCTCCGACTTGGAATAAATGAGGATGTCATCAATGAATACCACCACGAACTTGTCCAACTCCGGCATAAATACCGAGTTCATGAGGTACATGAAATAGGCCGGTGCATTTGTCAGTCCAAAAGACATCACGAGATATTCAAAAAGTCCATATCTCGTAGAGAAAGCGGTTTTAGGAATGTCCTCTGGCCGAATTTTAATTTGGTGGTAGCCGGAGCGAAGATCAATTTTTGAGAACACTTTTGCACCGACTAATTGATCAAATAGCATATCAATGCGTGGGAGGGGGTATTTATTTTTGATGGTCACCGCATTGAGAGGTCGATAATCGACACACAACCTTAATGACTTATCTTTCTTTTTCACAAAAAGAGCGGGGCAGCCCCAAGGCGAAGCACTTGGGCGTATGAACCCCTTGTCTAGAAGGTCGTTGAGTTGCTCCTTAAGTTCAGCTAATTCATTTGGAGCCATTTTATACGGTCTTCTAGATATCGGTGCGGTACCGGGCTGAAGTTCAATTTTAAATTCTACTTCCCGATCAGGTGGCATTCCCGGCAAATCATCCGGAAACACATCGGGAAACTCACATATTACCGGTATGTCCTCTAATTTCTTTATTGCTAGGTGCTGAATTTGGTTCCTAGAAATTTTTGGACATGGCAGGGATAAGACCGATTGGCCGCATATGGGTGAATTTAAATGTACTTCCCGAGTATCTATGTGTAGCACCGCCCTATGCAATTTCATCCACCTCATTCCTAGTATCACGTCTATTCCTTGACCATTTAAAACGATTAGTCTAGAGGGATATATTCTTCCGGCCAAATCAAGAGAGACGTTTCTTGCTTCACGGTTTGTGTGAATGAGGCCACCGGGAGACGTGATAGTGTATGGAGTTTGCAAAATGGTGGATGGTAGATGCAATTTATCCACACATGCTTGACTGATGAAATCATGTGTGGCGCCGGAATCGAAAAGAACGAAAGCGGAATGTCCGGAAATAGAAAACATACCCGAGAGGACCGGTTCTCCGGCTTGCACATCTTCGACCGTAGTGAAATTCACACGGCCGGTCTTGGTGGGGGTTTTGCTGTGGTTGTTGTTGTTGTTGCCGTAGTTATTATTGTTGCCATTATTTCCGTGGTGGTGCTGATGCTGATTATTCCCACCATTGTTGCCGTTATTGCGGCGAGGGTGTGGGCATTCTCCGATGAAGTGACCAATGCCGCCGCAGTTGAAACACGGCTGCTGCGGGGATGGTCCGGCACCTTGGTTGTGCTGCTGCGGGGAGTGTTGGTGACCACGGTGCTGATAGGAATGGTGGGGCGCACGATAAGGCTGCTGGAAGGTAGTGCGTTGTCCACCCATTGGAGGCACCGGGACACGGAATTTCTGACCAGTGGGGCTGGTCACTGCAAGCTTGAACTTGTGAGGTGGCGCACCGGATGAACTTCCCGCGGTGCGCTTCCTCTTCTTGTCATCCTGATTGACGCGAATGGCGTCCTCTTGCACAATGGCGGCACTAACCAATTCATTGAATGTGCCATTCAAGAGAGCGAGACGATCTTGCAGTTTCGGATTCAGACCCTTCCGAAAGCACTCACGCTTCTTCGCATCGGTGTCGAGTGATAGGAAGCATACTGGACAAGATAGTTGAATTTCCGAGCATACTCCTGCACAGTGCTGGAGCCTTGCTTCAGGTCAACAAATTCCTGAAGCTTCCTTCTCATGACACCGTCAGGAATGTGGTGTGCACGGAAGGCTGCCGAGAATTCCGGCCAGAGCACCTGGTGATCCGCGGGGAGTGCAGCGGTGTAGTTTGCCCACCACGCACTAGCTGACCCACGGAGTTGCTGTGCTGCAAACAGAGTCTTCTGGTGCTCGGTGCAATTCAGAAGAGCAAACTTGGACTCCACAATACGCAGAAAATTATCTGCTTCCAGGGGGTCCTTTGCTTCCGAGAATGATGGCGGTTGGGTCGCCTAGAAATCCCCATAAGAGGTGGGACGGGGCTGCGGTGGAGGAGCTGCTGCCTGGGCATTATTGTTCTGGCTCGCCAGGAACAGCCGGAACATCTCGTTTTGATTCTGGACGAGTTGCTCCACAGCAGTCAACGGTGGTGGAGGAGGCGGCTGCGACGAAGCACCCTCTCCGGAAGGATCCACCGTGCGACGAGTGTTCACCATCTGCCACACAATATAATTATACCATTAGTCTCAGCATTTCGGAGCCATAGACAATGATAATAATTAAGGGACATGATATGAACATGAATTTCAGGACGCAACCCATAGGAGGAAAAATTTTATTAGGAGCTGAAATGACGGAATAAGAGCTTCGGTATGAAATTTTCAGATTGCATCAATATGGGGGAACATCTGCTATGATCTGAAATCTATAGAATAAAATTTCGGTTATCATATTTTCAGATCATTCGCATTTGTGAGAATTTTCTTATGATCTGAATTTGCCGGAATGAAACATATATTTATTTCACATAAGCTTAGTGGTTCATATATTTCGAGGTGCAACCCATTTGTACACAAAAGCGCGCGATATTCACACTTCCTAGCGCGGGGGCACACCTTTAGACTTGTCCCGGCCTAGCTAGTCCTCCATACCTCCTACGCTGTCAACCTACCCAAAACACAGCGACCACTACGTCTTTACGTACGTACAAGCCACTAGTTCTTGTTCTTTAGTACACTACCATTAATTTTACAAGTTGCTTTCTTAACACTAGTTAGCAGCCTAGGCATCGCTGTCGGTGTCTTCCGGGTTGTTCACATCGGAAGCATCGCTAGCAGCGTCGTCCCCGTTGTTCTCCGGTGGTGGTGGCTGCAACAGATTCCAGTGAGCTGCCAGCAACGCCTGGTGGTGCTGCTGTAACTCCGCCAACTGGTGCTGGAGATTTCCTATCTCCGTGAACAACTGGTTCATATTGGTCTGTGCTGTCTCGAGCTGTCCGTGCAGGAACTGCATGGTTGCCTGCTGGGAGTGGATGGTCTCATCCTTCTGAGCAATAGACGTCTTGGCTGCATTTAGCTCGTTCAGTGCCTCAATCCGTTCCTCATCACAGAACGTAGCCATCTGCTCATGTTCTGCCTTCTCCTGCTCAGCCCTTTCTTTTGCCCTATCCGCAACGACACGCAGGTTATCGCTGAAGACAAGGTCATCCTGCACCTCCTTGATACGTGCAGTCAGGGCAGCATTTTCCTTCTCCAGTTCGGTGATACGGGCGGTCAGCTGCTTGTTCTCCTCTTTGGCCGAGTAGTAGTCGTCAGTGACGTCGGTGAGACGATCGGTGAGGTCTTCCACCTCAGACCTAAGCTGGTTCCTTTCAGTCATGAGTTGCCTCGCATTCATCTATAGACCATGGTTAGGGATACAATTTAAGCAGCATTATTATCAACATTAAGGTAATAAAAAGCTCAAAGTAATATACGGAAAAACAGAATGAAACTAACATCCTTTACAACGTAACCGGTTCTGACCCTCTCTGTTTTCACCCCATTTCGTCTCTGTTTGTACAGTAAAACTTACCAAAATTTATGACCAGATGCTAGATAATTTCCTAAGCTTTCCAACGCATCCTAAAACACGTAAAAATCTTAAGCGGATCAAAAGATACGGCGATTTCCGGCTGGACTGTTTTCTGCCAAGGTTTTCTGGAAATGCCGGGAACTTAAAATTGGCTCTCTATTTTTGCTTATTTGACCGGCCTAACGAATTTTTCTGGACAATCTGATATTAGATGAAATGTGGGGCATATCATGAGCTTTGCAGAATGGGGTAGATCATTTTATTTGGATAAGTAATTCAAAAGTTATCGCGATTTTCGTGAGATACCCGAATCTGCCAATCCGGCGATTCGGTGAAAGCTGGCAACCTTTTGCCAGGTTTTTCGGGTAAGTCATTTTCAGTATGATTCCACTCTTCTTTTACTTGGATCATCATGACAGGGTGATGGTACGTATTATGAGCTTTCCAGATTGTGTTTAATCGTTTCGTTTGAGTGAACGATTTAAAAGTTGTGACCGTTTTCGTGAAACCGATAATCGGTTAGGGTTTAGTTATCGATCGGGTGGGGTTTTCTGCCCGATTTTTAGATATCAAGCACGAATTGTGTTGAGATTTTGGTGAGTTGTTCGTGACCGATCAAGTATCTTATGCAGTTGTGATGCATGACATGAATGATGACATGAAATGCCGTTTAACTTACGTCCTTTCCAAAAATAAAATAGCGTGATCGGTCTATATATAGCCGACCACTCGTTTTTGTGGCAACACACACACGATCTCATCACGGGAACTACACGATCTAAATTTTCGTGGTTAGCGTACCAACAAGAGACCATTTCAGAAATATTGCATCAAATTCAAAAGAAACTATGAAAACAACTATTCCACAATCTCATCAACTTCCTCATATCATCATCCTTCTCATAGTAACGGTTCATAGAAAGAACCGCCTCGTGGATTGCCACGAGCCAACATTGTCCCGTATTATTACTTCCGCGGGCACGGAGCGCTAATTTAAATTGCAAACATACCTGGGCCGGGCCGTAGTTGCAAAAATTTAAACAAGCATAACCCAGGGTTAGTTTTGCCACATCTATTTCTACTGTAGACCTTACTTGGGCTTTCTAGGTCGTTCCTCACCGTATAAACGTGTTGGCGATTTTTAGAATGACCCGTAGTGTACGGCATATCCCGACACGGCTCTGATACCAGCTGTGACACCCCTACCTCGCGAAGCGAGAGGGATTGTCGAACAGGATCGTATCGGGAGACATTCGACGAAGCGAACGTACATTGCACATACATCAGGGATACATTCACCATTTTTATTACATAGGGAAATTACTTGAGTAACCATTCTCATACACAATCTCTTAATTATTACAAGCCATTGTTCAATTTTCAGATTTCAATACGTAAGTGAAGGGTTGTTTTACAATACTTGATAAACATCTTTGCGGAAGCGTAAACATCTCGACGATACATATATATAGTTTGGCTAGGAGAACCACACTAGCCCATACGGTGTGGTCTCACTCTTGAGTCGGTGATGCGGGAACCCACTCCACGGTCCATTCCTGGGGTTCCTCACCTTGACACACATACTTCCCGCAGCAATCACAATAATCGGGCTGCGGAAATCCTGAAAATAATTTCAACACAAACCCTGAGTATCTAATATACTCCGCAAGGCTTACCCGTCAAAAATGGTTCTAAGAACCGACCCTATCATGCAGGGGTCTTGACCTGGCTTGCGGGAACTTGCGAAAACAGCAGCTATATAATTTGTCTAACTCATATTTTAGCCAAGTTAAGAGGGTAGAAACAAAATCATAACTTTAGTGAGCAAGCCTAACAAGCACGGTTGCAATACATAAATTTAATATCCAAAAACAGCAAGCTTAATCATCATCTTCTCTTGTTACTACGATGCAATCTGCTCGAGACAAGTGGTACTCATCACCGTGAGGGACGGCGATATATATCGATTTACACCCTGCAGGGGAAACCCAAATGCACGACATACGCATCATTTAAGAACACGTATGGCCACCTTTCACAAGATCACCATAGATATGAGCCGGGTCCGCCCTCCGAGTGTGCATTCCACATGCAACCACAGTAGCGTCGGGTCCAAGGGTAATAACACACCCTCCGTCTACTCACAAACCCGTGCATCCACCGTGACCAACACTTTGCACAAAGGGTGGAGTTACCGTCCAACACCACGGCTCTCAAGTTACATCAGTTTACCAACTCCCATACGAAGGTATGCATTTGGTACACAACTCAATACTTGCTCGCGGAGTCACAACGAACGGTCCTTGACCGACACGCACGGGGCTATGGCAAACAAGGGCCAACCTTGTCACCGCATCCTACACATGCACTTCCCCGTACGGTCTCCAAATTAATCATGTGAGGGTAACCAAATTAAATCCCTAGACCGGGTGATGTCTAAATCACTCGGTGTTGCTACCGATGAAATTATTGAGCATAGCAACTAGCGATTAGGCTTATACCTAACCAAGACCACGGGAAAAGGGAATCTAGTGCAACTAGGCTTCCGAGCAACTCCTAAACGTAAATGCACAATACATCATAGACGTATGTGATAATAAAGAGAAACTCGTAAAACATAGGTGATGCTCCGGGGCTTGCCTCGGTTCGGTTCGTAGTTAGCACACTCGAACTCGCTCACTTCAAGTTGGTGCCCTCCTTGATCTTCAGCTCCGGTCGGGGTTCCTATATGAATGCACATGTAATGTATGAGTAATGGATGAGTTCATATTTCTATAATTCATGGAACTTTCTCAATAATATAATGTAACGAAGCGTTTGCATAAATTAAACATGTTCACGGAACGTGATGACATGGTCATGATGTTGGTACGTGTGGTTTATTTCATGGGGACAACCTTCTAATTAGGTAAACTTTTCATCATTTAGTATAATTGAGCATGCTGATTTTTAGATCAAAATAATAGGATAGGCCTCATGATCGAAACAGGTGGATGGAAATGTTTATATGGCTAAGCATAATCATATGATGACGTTTAGCGTTGTGGTTTTACATCAATAATCATGTGACGCAATGTTGGAGTAAATCATTTCATTACATTCCCTGGTAATAATCAACTACCAATCTGGTATTCATTAATTTATTAAACCAAAACTTGATGTCCACTTCTTAGGGTGATATTCTCATGGTTTTCCCTAATTAATTAGCACTCATGTTTATTGTGCAAAATTTATACAATAGCTTATACATGATAGATGACTGTTCTTGCCCAAAAATATAAACATGGTGATGGCATGCTTAAACATACCATGCAACTTATGAAAATATTTCACCAAAACAGCAAGCAAAATAGACAAACTTGAGCCTAGCAAAATTCTCAGCCGTTCTGTTTAGCTAAGTCTGGGCTGATAGGCTGACTGCGAAGCCATCTTAAGGTGTTCAAACCTTAATATTTCGCTATAGAACTTAGGTGAATCATGTTGGGTCATGTAAAGTACGTAGTTCAAGGTTTACAACGAACATATAGTTGTTTTATTTGGATCTGTATTTAAAAAGTTATTTAATTTCAAAAACGCCAAGTTGTCACGCGGGCATAACGGATTAGCACCTTAGAGTACTCGAATCTTTATTTTTATACACGCGAAGTACTTGGATTATGTTACTACATTAAAGTACAATCCATCTACTTTCCAAAGAGCCTTTGCTCATGAAGTTTGGATCTAGGACACAGAAGTTACACCATTTTCAAAATGCAATCTCGTTAAGCAGCGTGGTCATGATAGCCTTTTCATCTTGCTCAAAATTTAAATTTTACTATATAACAATAGGTGTTCATGTACATCATATCATAGTACAAGTTATAAACTTTCCAATGCACTTTGAATCGTTCAAATCCGTGGCGTAAATTTAAAGTTAGGCAATTTGTAAAAACGCTTGACGTCCATGATTTTTATTTCGTGCGCACGCTCGAAATTTTTCTAAGTGCTAGAGCGTGGCCAGTGCGGCTGCGGCGTGCGTGTCGTGCGCCGGGCGCGGTGGTGTGGCGAGGCCGCCGACGGTTAGTCGAGGCGAGAGAGGAGGGGCGCGTGGGTTGGTAGGGACCAGTGAGATCCCGCACACGCGCCATAGGGTCCCAAAGCCCAAGGGGCTCACCGTAGCGGCAAGTCGACGTGGAGGTGGCGGGTGGCTGCGGACGGCGCGATGGCGTGATGGCGTTCCCGGCGAGTTACTGCGTCAAACAGGGAACCAAGCTCACACGATGTAGATTGGAACCAAGGAATGCAACTAGCGTCACCTCCCGCGCATGACGCACGCCGCGCACGCCACGGCCTGCACCGGCCGCACTCCAACACTTAAGCAAAAATCGAACGCGTTGGCATGTGACATTTCAGTGAACTTCAAACATTTTAGAAAATTGCACAACCTTAATTCTAGAGCTCGGATTTGAACGATTTAAGACATTCTGGAAAGTTTGAAACTTGCACTTTAAAATGAATCAAATGAACATATATGTTTATATGGCGAAAATACAAATTTGAAAAACCTTAAGATGCTATCACGGCCACGAAGCTTAACGGGATTGCATTTTAAAAACTGCGTAACATTCATCTCGTAGATCCAAAGTACTCGACCAAGCACTAGTTGAAAAGAGTAGAATGTGTACTTTGCCATGGTAGAATAATCCAAGTACTTTCGGTAAGGAAAATGAAAGATCCGAGTACTTTAAAGTGCTAGTCCATTAATTGAACTTAACAACATTACGTTTTAGAAATTCCATAACTCTTTCCACACAGAGCGGAATGATGTAAATAAACACTCGTTGGAATCCTTAAAGAATGTACTTTAGATGACCACAATTGGTTTACCCAAGTTCTATGGCTAAAAGTTAAGTTTTAGGCTCATTAAGAAGGCTTCACGATAAGCCCTGAAATGGACTTAAATGGAATGATTTTGCAAATAAAACTTCACCAAATTTAAACACACTATTTCATTTAGCATGTTTCATCGTATCACACCTGGTTCTGATGCATTGGAGCATGTCATGATAAATTTTAACATTTTTCTTAAGTACACTATTTTTGCATTGTCCTCGCATCATAGGAAAGGCTTATGAAAATTCATATTTGCTTCTGGTGCTCAATCATAATAAAAGTTATGTTTCATCATGAGGATTGTATTTAGAAGTGTTTTATTGCTTAATTTCTTCCGATAACTTGCTATGTTAAAATGTGCATAGAATGACATATAGCCATATTGTAATATTTAACTCATATGCAAGTGCTCTCAATATTGCCTATAGGTTATTATGCACACAACAACAAAAAAAACAATGTTAACATAACCATAGAAATAATTTTGCATAATCATCAAGGGTATGCAAAAATAGGAATTTTAGTAATGTTACCATAATTTTTGGTAAAGGTTAAATAGCCCAACAAATTCAGTAAAAGCAGAAAACAGATTCTGGTGTAGGATTTTTATTAATTTTTGTAGGCCGAATCTCAAGAAAAGTTCTATATAAAAGTTGTCCCAAATTTCATTCTACACCACCACAAAAATTGGCAACCCCAACAAAAATCTCGTTGATTTTCTCTTGACTGCAACAGTACCAGTGGCAGAATTTTCAACTTTGTAGGACCCACTTTCTCTCTTATCTCTTTGTTTCCTTCTCTAGCAAGGAACACCCAAAGTAGCCAGCACACAGCCAGCACCACGGCCAGAGACTCCCCTCCCTCATTCTCTCTTTGGTCAAGAGCCAAGTCAAGCCTTTCTTTCTTCCTCCTTTTCCTTCTCCTCCCCAAAAGCAACCACCATGGTTACTCACCTTCAAACTCCATGCCATGGTTCACCTTGGCATGAGCAAGGGCAGCAAAAGGATTCACTTAGATTCCCTCCAACTCTTGCATGGTGTGTTTTGGTTGATCCCCAAGCTCTTCCTCAAGTATGGCATCAAGAATACTTCGAGTTTCACCGTCGATTTTTGCTTCACCGGTGAGCTCTTGGTTGAACTTAAGCTCACCATGGTGGTATCACTTCCTTATCCACCTTTTGCAACCATCTCTCATGCTAAAATCACAGCCCTATCCTTGGGAAATAGAAGATCCAAAGCTACACATGAGATCTGATTTTATTTTTACTGTGCACACACCCTAAATCAAGAAAATGATAAATCTGTTAGCTACTTTAAACAAATTCATATCTCCCAAAATAAAAATGAGAAAAATGCAAACTAAAATGTTTTAGAATCCTTTAAACATGAACTTTGCAATGGTCAAATGTTTTACATATGTTTCTGTGCAATAAAATAAGGTTTTATGCAAAAAGAAATGGCATCTTGTTAAGCTTTTAAAACCCATATTTAAATCTTGAAGAATGTAAAATTCATGAAAATTGGCTTGAACACTTTTCATAACATATTGAACCCTCTGGTACATGGATTTTGTGCATTCATACATGTTTTCATCATATTTATCATTATATGCTTAGATAGCACATATTTGCCTATAAATGTTTAATTAGGAAAAATGCATACGAAAATATCATATTATTTGTTTCTGGTGCTTATTATGAGCAAATCATGTTCTACCATAGAATTAATGTTTAGGAATGTTAAGTCATAATCATCGCCTCATGTATTACCATATACCATTATGTGCATAATTCATGTTAAGCTTTGCACTTCATGCATAATCATCATCTACCATGCCCTCTTTTATGTACATGGCAGCAAGGTAGTGCATTTAGGTTTGTCTTCAATACATCATATGCCATGCTCATGTTGCCATATATTACACTAGCTAAGTTTTATACAAATTACTTGCCATAATCATGGTTCATTTTCAACCTAGAGCATGTGCCTTTATGATACACAGTCAATGTTTCTTTTAATTAGAAGTTTATCCCCTTGACATGTAATTATGGTTCATCATCCATATGCAAGCATCATATTTCATACATAAGCATGTTCATTGCATGAACACATTGTCCTTTTAATTCATTATTGAGAAAGTTTCATGAACTAAATATCTGTGTATGCATCCATACTCACATCATGCATTGCATCCATATAGGGACCCCGACCGAAGAAAGAAATCACGTGAAGGATCCCGCTGAATTGAACATTGTTGAGAGTGCTAACTTCAAGCAAAGCCAAGGCAAGCCCCGGTGCATAATCCCACTTGTTTAGTTTTTGGTTTAAATTCACATATGTCTATGTTTATGTATTGTGCACTTATGTTTAGGAGTTGCTCGCAACCCTAGTTGCATTATGATCCCTATTGCCTATGGTCTTTGGATAGGTATAATCTTTTTCGATAGAATGGCTATGCTTAAATGAGTCACCGGTAGCAACACCGAGCGGTTTGGAGACCTCTCGGTTTAGGTTTTAAATATTGTTACCTCTCACATGATTAAATTGGAGACCGTACGGGGAAGAGCATGTGTAGGATTGCGGTGACAAGGTTGGCCCTTGTTCGCCATAGCCCCGTGCGTGTCGGTCAAGGACCGTTCGTTGTGACTCCGCGAGCAAGTATTGAGTTGTGTACCAAATGCATACCTTCGTATGGGAGTTGGTAAACTGATGTAACTTGAGAGTCGTAGTGTTGGACGGTCACTCCACCCTTTGTGCAAAGTGTTGGTCACGGTAGATGCACGGGTTTGTGAGTAGATGGAGGGTGTGTTATTACCCTTGGACCCGACGCTACTGTGGTTGCATGTGGAATGCACACTCGGAGGGCGGACCCGGCTCATATCTATGATAATCTTGTGAAAGGTGGCCATACGTGTTCTTAAATGATGCGTATGTCGTGCATTTGGGTTTCCCCTGCAGGGTGTAAATCGATATATATCGCCGTCCCTCGCGGTGATGAGTACCACTTATCTCGAGCAGATCGCATCGTAGTAATGAAGTGAATATGGATACTATACTTGCTGATTTTGAAGTACTTAATCTTTGTACTGCAACCATGTTTGCTAGTCTCGCTCATTAAATTTACGTTTATGTTTCAACCCTCTTAATATGGCTAAAACATGAAATTTTAGACTTAGCATAGGTGCTGTTTTTGACTATTTCCTGCAAACCCGGTCAGCCCCCTGCATACTAGGAGTCGGTTTTAGAAACCATTTTTTTTTGTCGGGTAAGACTTGCGGAGTATATTAGATACTCAGGGCTTTGTTGTTAACATTTTTGTGCAGGTGAGATTGTCGAGAAGAATGGGCACATCTACGGGCTGATGTGTTACATTTTAGGCAACTATCGTCGAGATTATCTTTACGCTTCCGCTCATTGTATATTAAATCTGAATTTCGAACTCTATGTATAATAATAACTTGAACTTCAGATATAAAATATGTCACTCATGTATCTAAACATGTATATGAAAATGGTGGATGTATCGTTAACGTATGTGCAATGAACGTTCGCTTCGTCGAATGTCTCCCGATACGATCCTGTTCGACAATCCCTCTTGCCTTGCGAGGTGGGGCTGTCACATAGATGCTCGCAAAAAAAAATATCCTAAATCCTCACCTTCAGAACTTTTCCATTATCAGAGGCCTGACCGCATTTTTTTTAATAATGAAACTACACTGTAATACTGTTGTGTTCAATGAAGCTGAAGCTTACTACGAGCTGTTATATTAAACCGACACTGACGCCACATGTTATGGCATCAAACTATCAAAGTCACTGTCAGCTGCATGTACAAAAAGCTATTATTGACTGGGTAGTACCACCATTATCGACATGACAGCATGTTGACTGATTATTGGCGTATTTCAGGCAGTAATGTGGATTCTGGTCGGTTGAAAGAGCAATTTATAGAGATTTCCTGTGTTCACCTCTGTCAATGCATTTCTTTTAGAGTGTTGTCGTATCAAAGTTTCTTCGTGAAATTATAACCCTTATTACAGCCATTGGAATCGGATAGCTAAAGTAACAACGCTACATAAACGCTTGATGTTACTACAATACAGTATGGAAGATGGATGCATTCAAAGGGACTTGACATTCAGTACCCCTAATTGGAGCTCAATAGAGCGAAACGTAAAAGATTACTGTAGTTACTGAAAACAGAGTCGATAAACAGAGTCGACAAATTTGTTTTACTGAAAACAGAGTCGATAAACACAATGAGAATTACAGATTGCCAGAAAACGCACCAAAAGAAGCAGAATCAAAGGAAGGCCTTTCATGGAACTAAAAACTAGAGCCCGTATTCCATGTTCTGAAACATACAGAGCCCATGCTCGTGCAGACATAAGGGCAAGTACAAGGGAGAGACCCCTGCTGTCTCTTGGTCACTGTTTTCTATACTAAAAGACAGTAAACAACTTCAGTCATACAACAGAGAGACCACTTACGTCTCTTAGCACTGTTTTCTAATAAATGTAGGCTGCATGTGTTAGGTGAACAAATGCGAAGATGTAGTTTGTGTACTATCATATGGCATCACATATATAGACCGTAGATAATATTTCATATGTAATTATATTATAATAATTAATTACAAATATAATGGCCACTATTTGCCATAGCGGTTCCATATATGCTCAACTAAATCTTAAGCTCCACATGCGTTGATCGTGCATGAATAGCCGCATTTCTTTGTAGAACTTGTGCAAAGCAGGGGTTTGCAGTAGTGCTAACATTAGGCGGTAGAGCGATCGAGGATCCTGGAATCTCATTTAGGCCCAAATGGACTCTAGTCAGATCCTTCTCGTCTTCAACTATCATGTTGTGAAGAATAACGCACACTTGCATTATATTGACTACGTCACGCCTTTTCTACATGCGTGATGGACGAGTAACAATATTAAATCGAGACTGTAGGACACCAAAAGCACATTCCACATCTTTCCTTGCACTTTCTTGATGTTTTGCAAATAGCTTATCTTTATCTGTTTGAGGATCCGCAATGGTCTTCACGAACACTGCCCATTCCGGATATATCCCATCAGCAAGGTAGTATCCATTGTTATATTGTTTACCCATTCACGGTATATTGCACTTTTGGAGCTTCTCCTCTTAAAGTATCAATGAACAAAGATGACTTGTTCAAGACGTTGATATCATCGTTAGACCCCGCTGTACCAAAGAAGGCATGCCATATGCGTAGGTTGCGTGAGGCAACCGCTTCAAGTATCATTGTGGGTACACCCATGTCACCTCGAGTGAATTGGCCCCTCCAAGCAACAGGACAATTCTTCCAAGTCCAATGCATGCAATCGATACTTCCCATCATACCCGGAAAACCGCGAGCTTCATTCTCTAGAAGCACTTTTTCTAGTTCTTCACTTGTCGGAAGACGCAAATATTCTGTTCCAAAAATTTCAATTATGCCTTTGGCAAATTTTCCCAAGCATTCCAATGCCGTGCTACCACCGAGCTTGAGATGATCATCTAGCATATCGGCCGGCGTCCCATACGCTAGCATTCTTATGGCAGCAGTACACTTTTGTAAGGATGTGAGACTTTGTCTTCCAGTTGCATCCACCCTATCTTCAAAAAATGGTGACCACGAACGAAGAGCATTCACTATTCTTAGGAATAGCGGACGCCGCATCCAGAACCTTCTACGGAACATCTCATCCGTATATATTGAATTTTCTCTAAAGTAGCCGTTGAATAAATCATCCGCGCCATATTCACGGCTCCTTGCAACATATCTTCTTCTGATGAAAATTCGTTGACGACGTTGTGTAGATGAACGTTGCAAGTTAGCGATAATTTTCTCTCCAAATAAATCCAAAATTGAATCTTCCATAGCATCTTCATCGTTAAACTCATTTGCAAAATCTAAATCATCTAGTACCTGTTTCGGTGAAGAGGCGTGCGCGGAGAGCCAGCAAGCGGCGAAAGCAGCCGCGCGCGGAAGAAAAAAGCGGGAGCGCGCGGGCAGGACGGCACGGGCGGGAGCGCACCGGATCTGGAAAAGACAGGGAAAAGACGATGGACTCGTACAACGGGAAGAGGGAGTCGTCTCGTCCGTCTCGAAACCACTGCAAGAGACGTTGCTTCACGAAGAGACCGCTGGCTCGCCTCTTCACCGAAACAAGGGGTTCTTTGCAAATTTCCGGCGCCAGCTGGGCTTAAGAGGCGGTGCATTGATGACCGTTGTACATGCCCTAAAGAGCCTCATTGTAAAAGACCATTACTTCGTCCTCGTAAAGTGTGAGCCACATAATAAGCACTACTAGGAGCAAACAATATTAGCGACGCCTACAAATACATCTCGGGCTACAAACTGGAAAGTTTAACTTCCTCAAGATCCCCGGAAAAAACAAACACAAACTCGAGCACTCTCCACTACTTACTATTAGGACAGAACGTTTCGGGTTCTGCATATTTGAAAGTTCTTCTTCATCATCAACCTCTCCATTGCTTGTAGTACTGCGAAAAATGGATCAAACCCTCAATGCCACGGAAATGTTGCGCAGCAGGATACCGTAGGTGTGAAGCCCATCATTAGTGTTTGCTTGGAACAATGCAGGTCCATCCCGAGCTCGCTTGCTCATGGTCTCCCGAGTTCAGTTTTGAAACAAGAACGAGAATTTACAACCATAAAGTGAATCAGGTGCTCCCTCCATCCAATTCCGAAAGAGAAGGTGGATGTGGTTCTTCCATTCCGGAAACCTAACAGTTTGAGGAATAGACTAGGTACCTTCTGCCGATAGAGAGTTTTGACGGTCTGCTGAACCAAAATGAAATTATCATGAATAGTATGACCTCTAATGAAAGCGCTCCGATTAGTAGCTATCATGGAGTCCAGCGAGAGGGGCTAGTCGGTTGGCAAGAATCTTGGTGATCAACTTAGCAAAACCGTGTACCAAGCTAATAGGCCGAAAATCCTTGGCTCTCGAAGCATCATCTTTTTTGGAATCAAGGTGATGAAAGCCGCATTTAGGAGTCCCAATCCTCTTGCATTTCCTTGCTGTAAAGTGATGAGGGCAGCCATGAAATCAGCTTTGAAATTGGCCAGCACTCTTTATAAAAACGACCCATGAACCCATCCGGCCCCGGTGCCTTATCCGACGGTAGGGATTTGACTGTTCCCCACACCTCCTCATCCGTAAAAGGCGCATCAAGCAAGGATAAATCCATCCCTGCCCTGTGACAAAAATCCAGGTTCGAGTGTGATGTCCCGGTGAGATGCGGTGCCGAGCAGCCCTTCATAAAAATCAAACAAATTTTTTTGCTTCTCTTCCTGTCCTGTGGCGATTCTTTCATCATCATCAATCAACTTTGTGATGAGATTTTTCCTCGTCCTGTATGCAGCTTGCTTGTGGAAGAATGAGGTGTTGGCATCTCCATCCTTGAGATTTCGCACCCTAGAGCGGAGTCTTGCAATTGTACGTCCTAGTGAGGCAAGTTGCAGGCAATGCTTCTTCAACTCCTCGCGCATCCGGGCCTCATCAGCAGTTAGCTCTCTTCGGTCTTGTGCCATTTCCAAATGGTGTAGCACTTCTCTTACCATAGCCAGCTGGGACATGACATGACCAACTCTCTTCGCACTCCATGACTGCAGATCACGGGTGAGACGCTTCAGCTTGAAGGAGATACGTTCCGGTGGTTGTCACACCCGGTCTTAAGGCCAAGACCGAATGCATAGCTATATGTGTGCCGGGATCGGTTCATCACACATATAGAGACAATAGTGAAATAACGAGTATAACCAATGTCATAGTATAACTTATTACATCGTCTCAAACGTATCTTTATTACATAACTTAATTAAAATATCTCAAAGGACTAAACTAAACTCGGTGGAAGACACCATACGCCACGGGCAATCAACCGGGGAAACACACGCCTAGTAGTAGTCTTCATCAAGGTACCTCCTTTCGGCTTCGAGCAGCGAGTAGTGTATACCAACAGGAAATAGCAAGAGTGAGTACATGTAGTACTCAGCAAGTGTGGGAAATAAATGACATGCAAGCTGTATAAAAAGGAAAGCCGACACGAGGTCTGCAATAGAAGCACCTATACTAGTCAAGTTAATTAAACAACCTATTTACTATGTGACAAAAGAGCCAATAGGTTACCCCACCTGTTTACCACCGTAAGCTACTCCACTTACGAGTAAACCACACTACGGATTACCCCATCTGCAGCTCACCTCACTACAAGTTACCCTACTTGTAGCTACCCAAGGGTTACTCCACCCAAACCATCCCTCTAGTTCTCGTGAGGATCCAGGCCGTTCGTGACCGTGAACACGGCTGTTAATAACAGTTTTACACTCTGCAGAGGTTGCACAACTTTACTCACGAGTCGGTGATTCCATCACTATTCGAGTGACTAAAACCTCTATTATGCCAGACACACTTCCTAAGGTATGAGGCCAGGAGATCACCGCAAGGTATTTTCTAAGGACTTCCCAGCTTGCAAAACGTCCACGCTAAGGTTTCGCCGCCATCAAAGTGACGCATCACCCAGGGGCCCCGTCTTGCACCGTGGCTTCAAGTACTCCGCCTTTCCTCGCCCGAATCCGGAAGACACCTTCTTCATTCATCCTTCCTCGACGCTTGCGAGCGGGAAGCTACCTCGGTACTAAACCTTACCTACCCATTATCAGCCCCGTGCTTTGTGCGGAAGTCCTGGGTTGCCGCTCCAAGAACCGGTCCTTATGATCCCCAACAGGTACTACCGCAACCCAATAGTACTACTACGAGTACCTGTGCATTCCCACACCATCATCCACATCCTCCTATCGGGATCACCTAAGTTTCATGTTGCTAAAAAGCATCCCCCAATTCATGATCGTTATGTTCAAGTGAATAATTAATCAATCTTAGCATTTAGTTCAGTTTGAACCCCATTAAAAGAAACTAGCGGTGACGTACCCATCCTAGCATACTACACCATAACCAAGGCGACAAGGTAGAATAGGGCACGGGGTATGACACAAATAGGATTCAAATTAAACTCGTAATGCATGGAATGTAAATTCAGGAAGTAAGAAAGTAGACGCAATGTGCATCAAGGACACTTGCCTGTCTCCTCTTGCTGTCTGCTGCTCAAACTCTAGGTCCTAGGAATCCTCGTCCTCTTCCTCGTCTATTTTCGTCACGCCGAAAAACACACATACACAACAAAATAAGAAACAGTACACCAAACAATGCCTACTGTCTATGAAAATAGTACCATTAAATAGTACTCGTCACTACGAACTCGTGAGCGCAAGAATCACCTATATCGGAGTTACGAGCTAAAAGTTATGAATGTTTTAAGATCTAGGGTTTAAATTGTAAAACAGCAGCTTTAGGGACCTATTTGTAATTACTGAAAACTACAGGAACCTATTTGTAATTATGGAAAGTTCAGGGGCCTAAATGAAAAAGTACGGGACCGAAATATAATTTGGGAAAAACTTAGGGGTGTTTATGTAAAATTACAGGACCTAATAAACATAATTATGAAATTACTCGGGGGCTTAAGTGTAAAAATTACGATCTTGCGCCCTCATAGGACTAAAATATAATTATTAATTAACCTAGGGTTGCTTATGTAAAAGTGGGGGATTCTTTATTAAAAAGATAAAACGACGGGGTGTTTTTGTAAAAGTGCCGTAACGGTTCATTTATTCTAATCTGGACCATTCGTGCCGGATCGGACGGCCAGGATTCGTCCGACGGGTGGCGGCGGCGGAGCAATGCCGACGAGCGACGGCGCTCCATGGGAGCTCGCCGGAGCTCGCGGAACTAGGGCTCCGGTGCCCTAATTCCGGTGCGGACGCTTCCTACGTGGTGCGGGGAGCATGGCGCACTTACTAGTGGTGGTTGCGCGGCGGCGGGAAGGACGGAGGCGGCCGGCGACGACGGAGCTAGGGCGGCGATGTTCGGCTTCGTCGCGGGGTCGTCTCGGGCTGCAGCTCTACTCCGTTCTTCGCGGGCGGCGGCGGCGGGCTGGACGAAGAGCGGCGCGTGGTCCACGGTGCTTGCGAAGCCTCCGGGCGGCGGTGCGACGAGCGGGCTCAAGGCGGCGGTTAGGGCACCGGACTTTGGGGCTTACGGGAAAGAATCAAGGCACGGGGGTTGCGGCGCGTTAAATAGGGGTGCGGAACGCGGCACGCACGCCAAGGACGGCCGGATCGGACGCGAGATCGAGCTCCGATTCGCGTCGGGTTTTGGTTGGGCTCGCGCGGGCTTGGGGATGTCTTGGCGAGGCTGAGTCGGGCCAGGAGGCGAGGAAGAAGAAAGGGAAGGGGAGAGAGAAGAGGCTGGGCCGAGAGAAATTGGGCCCATGGCACTGGGATTTGATTTCTCTTTTTTTCTTTTCTTTCTTTCTTATCTAATTTGTAATCTAGTTTGTGATTTAAACTCAAACGAATTCTACTCGGTTTTCAAAATCAAATTTGCAACAAATAAAAACCTAACGCAACTAGCAGCATGAATGCAACAAACATTATTTTATAAATAGTAAAAATAATTTTAATAGAAATTAATTGCTTATCCTAGGATAAACACTAGCATCTTAATAAAATAAATTCAAATTTTATTTTATTGCGAATTTTGAAAATCCAGGGTGTTACGAGTGGTCCAGCCGGCCTCACCGGTGCGGCCCAAGAGCTCTCAACCGCCTCCATGAACCCAGCCAGCCTCGGCCAAAAACTTTCAAAATGGAATCTTCTCTTGCCTTGTACTCTGTCCTTCAATCCCAGCACAAGCGGACAGTGGTCAGACATGTCCGTGGCGTGGCTTTGAAGCACACAATCTGGAAATAGATCTTCCCAATCCGATGTACAAAAAACTCTGTCAAGCTTGACTAGACTGGGAGAGTCCCTCTCATTCGACCAAGTATATCTCCGGCCAATGAGGGGGATTTCTTTCAGCTCTAAATCATTTATAAAACGACGAAACCGACCCATAAGTGCTCTGTTTATATTATCATTGTTCTTATCCTCGAGCTGAAAATCATGTTAAAATCACCAGCCAACATCCAAAGGACTGCATAGAAACTCCTCACCTCCCTCAATTCCTCCAGGAAGGCCAACTTTTCTGTGTCTAGGTGAGGCCCATAGATGCCCGAGAACCACCAGGCCTGCTCCCCTTCTGCTGTAAGCTTTACCGAGACTGAATGACGATGAACTCAGTATCCTTCAGATGTCAACCAGTCCGCACGCCAAGCTACCAAAATACCACCCCTTGTTCCTTGCGCCGGTAGGTACACAAATGATTTGTGTAAACAGGTCCCAAGATGGAAAGTTTTTTTTTTTTAGAGTTTGAGGAGGGAGATAAAACACTCCCCCAGTCCATCTTATATTACAATCAGGACAGGGTTACATCATGTTCAAACAGAGCACCCAGTCTGGTGGAATTGTACAAAACATAAACGGGACAATTACCGCAAAGCAAGATACAGGTGCAATGCACAACGCTGGACATTGCTCAACTCACTTGATCTGCATCCACACCAACTTTGTCCTGATGGCTGCATCTTCCATCCTCCGGATAGCACCTGCCTCTTCCTGTGTCGGTTCAGCTTCATAGCCAATTGTCACCAGATCTTCCCAGCTCTCCTTCATCTCAGTTGTTCTGGTCTCAGCGCCATTTCCTCTAGTTTCTCCATCCAACAGTTGTACTGTTCCACATCTCCTGGACACAGGATTACCCAGTTTCTCAAGATTGCCACTATCTTGAGCCATAGTACCTGAGCACTTTTCCAACCTACATTCTGAAAGCAAAGAGAATTTCTCAATTTCCAAATTCCCCACAGAATTGCCGAGCTAAAAATATTCAACACTATATATTTCTTGTTGCACAACCACTTCCTTGCTACAGATTCAAAATTCGACCCCATATCAACTAAGGTTACTTGGCACAGATCCGACCAAATTCTTTTTGCAACTGTACAGTCAAAAAACAAGTGTATAATAGTTTCCTGTTCTGAACAGAACAAGCAAGTTTTGTCATCTATGTGTTTTCTTTTAGCTACATTGTCCCTGGTTAGCAGCTTGTTTTTTGACATTAACCACAAAAAGATATGTACTCGAGGAGGAATGTTCAGCTTCCACACAGCAGGAATGTAAATCTGTTGTACTCCTCTAAAATTCACTATTTTGTACAAAGATTGTGACGAGTAAACTCCATTTGAGTTATACTGCCAAATTAATTTATCTTCCTCTTCTGCTAAAGAAAGCGTCGAGGCAATCTGAACGACTTCATCCCAGATTCTCATTAACCTTTCATCTACTGTTCTCCTAAATGTGCATCTAACATTTGTGCCATCCCAAGTATCAGCAATAGTGGCACTTTGTTCATTAATCAGCACATAAATTTCCCAAAATTGGACTGCAAGACTAGAAGAACCTAGCCAAATGTCCTCCCAGAATTTAACTTTCTTACCATTACCTACTTTCCATCTATAACCTATTTTAACTGCTGTCGCTGCCCACATGAAACCCTTCCGGAATTGGGAGCATCTAGTATCTTTACAACTAAGGATGTTCGGTTTATCAGTTTTGTACTTGTAATCAATCAATTGTTTCCAAAGCTTGTTATCACTTTCATTATATCTCTTAATCCAGGAACCTAACGAGGCAGATATTTAGGTCCCTCAAGTCGGGGATCCCCATCCCACCAAACTCTTTCCTCATACAAACACTTGGCCAGTTAGCTAGATGGAAAGCTTTATTCTCGTCAAAACCATTCCGGAGGCAATGTGCCATGTTGGTATTTATCAAATCTATTGCCCACTTTGGGAATTTAATAAAAGAAAGCAAGTAAATGGGAATAGAAGCCAAACAAGTTTTAATTAGAGTTAGTCTACCCGCATAGGAGAGTAGCTTCCCTCTCCAACCAGCTATTCTCTTAAGGACCTTATCAACCGAGAGGTTGTAAATCCTCTCTTCCGAGCTTACTATGGCTCGGAGGCACACCTAAGTATTTCAAAGGCGGGGCCCCCACTCGGGCAGTTAAAAAGATGAGAGAGCACATGTGCTCTGTCCTCCTCTAGGTTCATAGGGAAAATTTCACTCTTATTAAAGTTAATCTTCATTCCGGAGACCCTTTCAAACCGAGATAAGAATGATTTTTAGGTTAGTAATCTTATCTTCCTCAGCTGAGGAAAAGATTATTGTATCGTCCGCATACTGCAAGGTTAAGACACCTCCCCTCCTAAAGTTACTAAGTAAACCTTCAACTAAATTCTCATCAACTGCTTTGCACAGACATACGCGTTAGCACATCTCCCACCAAGTTAAACAAAAGAGGAGACAAGGGATCTCCTTGTCTTAAACCCTTCCCTGTTTTAAAAAACTTACTTTCCTCACCATTCAGAGTTAACCCCCACCGACCCTCCTACTACTATCTTTTTGATCCAACCTATCCATTTACTCCCAAAACCTCTCAATTCTAAAATTTCGAACAGGAAATCCCAATTAACCCTATCATAGGCCTTCTCATAGTCCAACTTAATAATAACACCTGGTTCACCAGATTTATTAATGTTGTGCACTAGCTCATGGGCAATAACAACACTTTCTAGAATGTATCTATCTTTAATAAAGGCACTCGATATTCGGAAATGAGCCTCCGTCCTACTCGTACCTAACCTTAGAGTAAGTACTTTAGAGAAAATTTTAAAACTACGGTTAAGGAGACTAATTGGCTCTGAACTTCCTCATTTCCTTGGCCTCCTCCTCTTTTGGAATCAAAGTGAGCATTGCAAAGTTAATTCTATATAAGTCTAGTTTGCCCTCATACAAAGCACTAAACATATTACATAAATCACTCTTGACTAAGTTCCAGAATTTTTGATAGAAAAGGAAGGGTAGCCCATCCGGACCTGGTGCACCCTCGGCATAACTACTAAAGACAGACTATTTTAATCTCCTCTTCAGGAAAAGGAGCCTCTAATCTCTCATTCTCCCGAAGATTCACCTTTTCTCTTCTTTCCGGAGGTCGGGATCTAGGCACACTCCTTCCCTGTCCTCCTTTTTGAAGAGGGTTTTATAGAAATCCACTGCAATCCTAGTCATGTCGAGTTCTCTCATTCTTGGACCATTTGGACCTATTAGAACCGAGATATGTTTCTTCCTATTACGTTGGTTAGCTACAGACTGAAAGTAGGTCTGTATTACGATCCCCTTCTTTAATCTCTTTCTCCCTAGACCTTTGTCTAAATTTAATTTCGTCTAAAGCCCAAAGCTGCTCTAGTTCTTTGTCTAAGTGATTCATTCGCTTCCTCTCTTCATTAGTTAAAACATAGCTTTCCGACTTAATATCCAAAATGTTATACTCTTCAGCTATGTTTTTCTTTCTCTTGTTCGGGCTGCCACCGTGTTGGCCGCCCAACCCTTTATCGCCTTTCTAGTTGTTCTCACTCTAGACCGCCAAATATCCATTGGGTTTGAATCGGTACAAGGGGTGGCCCACGCTTTCTTCACGACATCTGCGAAGTCCTCTTTTTCTAACCACCACTTTTCGAATCTAAACTTCTTTCTACTTAAAAGGAGGTTGTCACCTGCTTCCACTAGCAGAGGTGTATGATCACTATTACCTTTCCCTAAAGTACTAACTCTAGCTAGTGGGTAAGTTGCGTCCCGATCTGTAGAGACAA
Source organism: Chloris gayana (assembly GCA_031894775.1). Taxonomy (NCBI): domain Eukaryota; kingdom Viridiplantae; phylum Streptophyta; class Magnoliopsida; order Poales; family Poaceae; genus Chloris; species Chloris gayana. Next base: position 39,939 of record JAUNZO010003745.1, read on the forward strand.
AAATCCTATCAAGTTTAGCATGCACCGGATGTTCCCGATTGTTAGCCCGGGTGAAATTCCTATTGCCGGGATTCAACTCTATCAAGGCCCACTTGTTGATCCAACTATTGAAATTATCTGCCCACCTATGATTAATGTTAGCATTACTCTTATCTTTAGCAAATCTAGACAAGTTAAAATCTCCACCTAACATCGTTGGGCCATTCCACTCACCCATTACCTCCTCTAGTTCATTTAAAAAATCTTGTTTACCCTCCTCATAAGGAGATCCATACACTACTACAATTCTCCAATTGAAGTTACTCTTTTTCTCATTAACCATCCAGCTTAAAGTAAAACTTTTAACACTACGGTTAGAAACGTTAAACTTATCGCTATTGAAACCTAGTAAGATACCACCAGCTGTGCCAGCAGCTGGTGAATGACACCAATTGAAAGGTTTCCTAGACAAGGACTTTAGATAGTTGTCGGGAAAAACAACTTTCTTAGTTTCTATGATTCCTACAAAATCTAGCTCATTTTCTCTAATAAAGCAACTCAAAGCTAGTTTTCTCCCAGTTTTATTCAAACCTCCGATATTCCAAAAGGCCCCTTTCATTTTGATTTTGATCTATTTTTCTTTTTGGAGTATCCGGTCCAACCATCCGTTGGGCCCGATCCCTCCCTGCCATCCATCCGATGGTTCCGTAACCCGTTCGTTTGAAAGGTCGGGGCCTCTCCCTTAGCTCTCCCAGTTACTACATCACTATCAGTCCTATTAACTTCCAAACATTTACATCCATCATGAGAACAGATTTTAGTAAGAACCCCATTTCTGTCCATGTCTACCTGCACGGATATCATCCACAATCTCATCTACCGATTTAATGCTAGAGTCTACCTTAATACCTACATTACCAGCAAGATTCTTAACTTTCTTTTTGTCTAGGATTTTAGGGAAATTAAAACTAGTACCTTTGTTGTCCTCCAGATTGTTTTTCATCTTCCTTGTCCGAGCTCTCTCCAACATGTTGCCTTCCCCTACTCTTGATCGTGTACTTCTTCTTTCTACCGAGTTGGTCCCCATTTTTGAGATGCCATTTTTTTCCTCCCTTTTTCTTCACCGGTGACATTGTTACGAGACTCCTCATTCCGGAGTTCCATGTCGGGTTCTGTTAATGGTCTTGAACAAACTGTTCCCATTGCCTTCTCTATTTCGTCACTCGATTCTCTCCTTGTTCCCATTCCATTTGAGTCTCGCCACTGTCTTTGTCTCATAATCCCACCGACTAGGTAGGACAGCATCGAGTTATGTTCTTCATGTCCTTCTTCTCCCTTGGAACTCTCCCCCTCCCCTCTCATCTTGGTGTAGCTCTCCACCAAAGCTGTTGGTAGGTATTGCTGTTCTTCCCACCTCTCATCTTCCTCCTCTTCCAATACACTTTCATTCTCCGAGTCCACCGGATCCATTTCTCTCGAGCAAGTTGAAGTTGTTAAAGTTGCTCAACTCTTCCGGCAACAGCACTGTCCAAAGCATTATTTCCCCACGAGATGCGACCAACCTGAGACTTTCCTACCCTCTCCCTGCTGACCACTCTTGTGGTTACTTTTAATGTCATCTTCCTTCCCTTTATTGTCTTGTCTTGGTGTTGTTCTAGTTGTGTCCCTCTTTTCTATGTCTCCATTTGTCCCATTTGCCTTATCTTCGTTATCTTCATTACCATCTTCATTTCCATCATGGCCATTATCTACTTGCATTACATCACCTTCTACTTTGAAGCTAATCCAGAACAGACTTCCTTCTCATCTCCATCGGTCTTTCCTTGGGAATTTTGGATGGGTCCTTCACAGACAATCTTAATTCGATCATTGCAAAGTAACTTGTTATCCGAGATCCCCAATCCACCTCAACCATCCTACCTAGAGTTGAAGCCACTTGCTTGGAATGTGCACCGATCACTCCATTTTGGTGGAATTCCCCGACTTGCACCCAAGTATCTATTAGCTCTCCATGGGCTTCCACTTCACCATCCCAGATCTTGAGAAAGCCAAGAACACCATCTTTGCTTAAGGGGAAGTATATAATGTCGAGTGCACAATTTCCTTCAGCTTCTTGTGCGGTGGGAACCTTGTGATGTAGCTGTATTCATCTATTTGTTTCAGCTGCCAGTTCCAATCCTTATCAAAGATTTCCTTTAATCTTTATGCTATCCCTTCTTGGCTCATCTCTCCTTCTTCTACACCAACCACAGCACAATTATCAAACTGTCTCCGATTCGTTGTGTCTCCCCGGTCTTTCTTCCACATCAACATGGAAGAAGCCCAGTCCACTGTTAGCACTACCATAGTATTCAGCAATCCCCATGGGTTTCTTCCACTCCGGACATGCTGCTGCAGTATGATCTTTACTCTTGCGAGATGTGGCACACCCTTGTTCTAGGACAATCGGAACTGAAATGACCTGGTTCTGCACGGTTGAAACAATCTACTTTGACCTCTTTGCTTTTGTCTTTCGATTTCCGATCTGCGCTCAACTGCTCGGGCTGCTCCCTGTTTCTCCGGTTCTCTTGTGCTTGTTTACCGCCCCGGTTTTTGCCTTTGCCCTTGGGAGCCACCTGGTCTTAGTCCCGCTTGAGGTCTCGGCCTAAAACCCTGCTGCTGGGAGTTGTAGAACTGTTGTGGTGGCGGATGCGGCTGATTGGGGAAGAAACCAAACTGTTGCGGCGGTGGCGGCGGGTAGAGCCGAGGCGGTGGCCCAAACTGGTTCCATGGTCCCCAAGCACTCCGAGTCCTCCTCCCGAGCTCCACCCCTCTGTCCTCGACCTCTCCCTCTTCCCGCCATCGTCTTCCTCAACACCTGTGCAAAACTCTCCTTCTCCCCTTTTCCCCAACAATCTCTCGCAAAATTGAAATCCTCAACCGAATCGGACAAGGTATCACCGATGCTTACCGGGAAACACTCGCTCGGGGTGAAGGACTTCTCCTTCTAGAGGTCCCGTCGGATCCAAAACTTCCCCTCCACCTCGCGGTCGCGAACCCTAGGTGGAAGCCGTGGGGATGGAAGCAACCGGAGCTGGCCGAAAAACTCCTCTACTGCCCCCTCGGGTTCTCCCAAATCACCGCATCGCTCCTTCCTGCGTCTCTCCACGTCTTCCCCGATCCACGGCTGAGCGCTCGCCACCTGTTTGCCCCATGGATGTCCGCGTGTCTCCCTTTTTGAACGAAGGTGCGCGCCCTTCTCCTCATGGAATCTCAGCTTCCGAGGCGCGAGATTCTCCCTCCCTGGATCCTCTGCTCTCGAAAAATGTGTTGGTGGGAACTCTCTCACCGGACTCGCTGGTGGGATCCTCATCGGACGCCATGGTGGTGGCTTCGGAGGTGACGCCATCCCGATAGAGAGATCGCAACGCTCGACGTCGCGGCGGAGCTCGACGACGCGCAGCCGCCGGAGCTCGTCGACCCACCCCTCGGCGGCGGAGGCGGCGGGGTCTTCCTCCCCGCCCGGGACGCGGCGGCGGCCGGGGATTCGCTGGCGACGGATGTTCATCCACACATTCTTTCTCCGCCTGTCGCTCCCAAGATGGAAAGTATATCCCGGTCCTTAATATAAGAAAGTTTGGTTTCTTGTAAGCACACAATAACCGGTTTGCAAGCCTGCACCATGCGATTTACCACATCCCTACGAGCTTTTTCATTGAGTCCGCGCACATTCCAAATTAGAATATTATTAGACACCATTTGGATACACATGGATCAAGACCTTGACCAAGAGCACTTAAGACTATTGTTCTCGCCTCCGCTTCCGAAGGTGCTTGAAAACCAAAGAAAGTGGCAATGATTTTGACATGTGCACGGCAGAGAGGGTTGTCAAAAACTCGTGCATACTTATCCAAGGTCTCCCGTGTCACCTTGTTATCAGCCTCCGCGAACCCGAGATGGCGGCACACGTTCGCCGCCGCTTCATGGCCCGCATCTGGCCCTGCCTCTGGAGCGAGATGGGCTACCCGGCGGCTGCGCCTTGGCTTGAACCCCGGTGGCAAGGCTTTCTTCCTGCGCTTGACCGTTGGCAGGACAGGTAGGTTGAACACCACTGGCATCGTTGCGTTTCCAATGAATGCAGTCTTGGGCGAAGCCGGAGGATGAAGGGGTGGAGGGTCCACCGTGTCATCGACGCGCACCGAGTCCGAGGGGCTGGACTCGTGGCGGAGATATGGTTGTCTCATCGACACCTGAGGCTTCCGAACGCTGCCGGCTGTCATTCCTGTGCCGGCGAGAATACGTCACCACCGTCGCCGGCGTGGTGTCAGTAGGGTTACTCGCTTGGCCCGTTGAAATATGAACTGTAGCCAAGACCGGAGTGGTGAGGGAGATCGGTTCTGGCGAGTGGTGGCAGTGTGCCGGGGCAACTGGAGGGACTTCCTCCAGAGTGGCAGCACCTTCTGGCTCTCTACTTGAACATGCCCATGCAATGCCTCTTGGTTCACCGCCACTAAACATGTGTCTTGGGCCGGCAAAGAAACGATCTGTGACAGGCTTTCCAATGGAAGCCGGCCCAACTCGTTGCGTTCAAGGGAAGGGAACACAAACTTGCCTTCCTCCAGAGCAGGAGCATCCCCAACCACGTCAGCCGAGTCGTCACCGGCCTCAGGATTGGTCGGCCCAGTCTCTTTCTCGGTCTCTGCGTGCAGCGGCTGCTGCTCGACATAGGGAGACAGCGCATTACTGCCCCCAGCGTCGTCGCTCGCGCCAGAGCCGGCACGCCCCACGCCACCCCGAGGAGGACCGTTGCATGGGGAAGACGCGTCCAGCCCATATTCAAGTCTGCCTCGTGGAGCGGACCCTTGATGTCGACGCCGGTGTGGTTCTCGTCGGGAGGTATCGCCGGAGATGAACAAATGAACTGCACCGGATAGACCAAGGTGCGCTTGCCTGGCGAAACTTCCTGCGAGTCCACCGGAGGCTCAATGATCATCGTCACGGGAAGGGGGAAACCAGCCGAACTAAGTAAGACACCTGGCGGAGACTCTGAAAGCCGAGAAATCATCACGGTTTCTGGTACTCTCTCATGAACCTGATCGAACCCAACCGTACGGGTTTAGCAGACTCTCTACCGTAGAAACTTCCCAAGCATGGGCCGGCACGCCGCGAAGTTCGACGTCCAGCAGCACAGGGAGCACTGCGCCAGACGCATGAAGGTGCCGCGTCCACCTCCTACAATGCAAGCGGACCGCACCATTGCTCGCCGGATGCCTGTTGCTGTTGGAAAGAATGGTAGCTGCCTCCTCATCGACCATGAACACGAGGAACTCCAGCGGCCCAGAGCGGCGAATGTCTAGCACAGCAGGCACCAGATCGATTCGAGGCTAGCTGCCAGCAAATCCGCTACCTCATCCACGGAGACCCACTCGAGGTTGCCCACCGCTCGAACAAGCTCTTGTTCGACCCGATCAATTTGATCCGATCGATCAATGATGCGAGGCAGCGTCAGGGCTGGGGTAGCACCGTCATCCGAACGAATGCCCGGAGAGATGTCGCCTCCGTCGCCCTGACCCGTCCCATCATCCGGAGGGGGCGGCGACGTGGCTTTTGAACAGCACCGGACACGGCACCCGCCTCGCCTCCGCACGTAGCCGCCGTTCCTGTCGTGTCGGTCACTCCGGCCAGCTCGGCCGGGACCGGGTCCCGCCGGCGATATGCAGCTTCCATTGCCACTTGCCCAGCACCACCGTACCGGGCTGCCGCACACGCCGTCGCCACACTTGAGTCACCCGAGATTCACCCTCCTCCAGGAAGCTGGGGCCAGTGGCACCGTTGCTTCTAGAAGGGCAGGTGTAGCTCCGATGACCAAGCGAGCGACAACGAAAACAGCGGGGCGCCGACTTGCAGAAGGCCGCCATGTGCCCCGAGTAGAAACAGTTGAAGCAAAGCCCGCGTAGATCCACCGGTACCGGCCGGCGAGGCGCCCGGGCCTGCGCAATCCTCTTCCGAATCGTGGACCGAGACTCCACCCGACGCCACCCGTCTTGGCCCTGGCCCCCGACGATCACCGGGGCCCTAGGCCTGGAACGAAGCACGACGCGTGGGCGTGGTGGGGTTCTAGCCGGCGCAGGCGAGGGCGGTTTTGTGGGGGCTGCCGACTCTGCCGTGGCAAGGACCACCTCTTTGTAGGAGCGGCTCGAGCCACCACCAGCACCGGAGGCGCCGGCCGGAAAGGGGACTTGAGTCCGCCCACCGAGACTCCTTGGAGCGACCGACCGTCGGGCGGCCTTGGGTTGCGGGGAGGTGGGGAGCGCGGACGCGGGAAGGGAGGTGGCCGCCGGACTCACGGTGAGGACCGGCGCGGGGAGGTGGGGAGAAGGTGGGGCGCCAGGAGGGGAGACGACGCCGTCTTGGGGAGGCGACGCGTCGGGAGCCATCCAAATGAACTGATTGCAACGGGAAGAAACTGATGGAAATATAACTGGATGTTGATTATATTAATCCTTTGAAATCTTCGGGGCATGTACAACGCCGTCCCTTGAGCCGTCTATGTGATCGCATGTTTGCAAAAACACCCCCACGGATCCTAGAGACGGGGCTCCCGGTCGCCTCGTGAGGCGACGGGCCTCTCCCGTGCTCCGAGGCGGAGAAGACGCAAGCAGCTGCGTTGTACGACATCGTCCTTGCGCGGCGACGGTGTGCTCAGATCCCGCACGGGGGCGTGCGCAGTTGAAATCGGCCTGCCCAGGTGTTGCTCCACCTCGACCCGTCGAAGATGCGTGCGCAGTTGAAATCGGCCTGCCCAGGTGTTGCTCCACCTCGACCCGTCGAAGATGCGTGCGCAGTTGAAATCGGCCTGCCCAGGTGTTGCTCCACCTCGACCCGTCGAAGATCTGCTAGGTCGATGTCGTGCAGTGCTGGAGACATGGCACGGGAGATCCAGTGCGGCAGCAGACGAATTGAACAGGGGAAAGGAGAGATGGTGAGAATCCACACATGCGAAGCTTGCTGCCATGCCCGCAAAGCTACTCCTTGTCCAGCTCCGGCTCCAGCTAGCTCGCTGCATGCTGCTGCCTGCTGCCCACGCGAAGCTTGCGGCCACTGTCCAGCTCGTCCGCTCGCTATTGCGCCATGGGAAGCTGGCTATCGTCATGCTGCCCAGGAAGCTCGCTGCCGCCGTTGCCCATGCTCCTCCTCCCGTCCGCTCGCACCGCGCACAATTAGATGGGTTGTGGGGAGAGAGACAGAGATGGGTCACAGAGGACCTCACGGTCATGGCTGATGCCATCGGATAAGATATGGCTGTATCTTCACTTTGGGTCCATGTGTAAGAGGTAGAAGGGAAATACCTGTTCAATTTATGTTCAAATGCTGCAAAAATTAACTAAAGTTCTCAAGTCGAGTCTCTGACTTTCTTCATCTGCACTTCTGATTCCATTATCTATCAAATAATAGCTACGATCCATTATCTATCAAAGAGCAACACAATAATATACAAAATAATATGCATGGATGATCTTTGCTATATGCAAAGCATTAAACAGTTTGCGGACGATTCCCTGTCTATGGGTTGTATGATTTTTCTTCAATCGACTGTATGTTAGATTCGAGACTCTTGCAGACGGGAGTCCGTCTGTGGGTTGTACATGCCCTCACAACACAACGAGTGATACAGTAATAATCAAAATGTTTAAATTATAAAATGTGACTTCAAGGAACATAAAAACTAGTGGTATGAAATAATAAAATCATGTGATCTAGTCCTATTTTATTAGTAGCCTAATCATAATGAAATGTGAAACTAACCATGGTTAAAACAATTAAGAAAACTTAATTATTCAAATGAATAAAAATGTGCATCTTGCATGAGGTGGCAATACGCCCCTAGAATTTTTTTTGACAATTCATGCAACCAAATACAGGACCTGTATTCTTACACATGCAAGGACGGCTCCTTAGTCATGTTCCCTGACCCTTGTACTCCAGCGTTACTGATTTTTACAAGTCAAAACTGATAATGACAATAAAATCATCATGTTCTTCACAAAATACTCTCAAGGTTTGTCTTTTGTACAATAATTTATAATCTTTTGCAAGATAAAGTTATTCATGAAGATTTATAATTGTAAAAAAAGACATATTTAAATATGAAAACTCACTATCATAAATGAAAAGGTACTATGATTGTAATTAGTACCATCTACATAAACAAAAATTGAAAAGTGTGAGTGTAATAACTATTTATATTTGTTCAAAGTTGTATGAGCCTTTTATTTGAGCATAACCAACCAACCGACAACATTTTCAACCATAAAAATAATTTCATGTAATTGTAAAATAGTGTTAGTTTTACGATCGGAAACTTTGATAATGACAAAGTACCTCAGTAGTGGAAGCATTTTATGAACACATGTTAATATACTTATGTTAAATATTAGGGACAATTGTGTTTCTACCCCTGGTTTCAACCCCAATTGTGATTTTACCCCTTATATTCCGTGGTCATGAGTTTATATGTGAGTGCCTGAACGATAAAACACTGCAATATTTATGGTTTAAAAGTGGCCACGAGATAATCAATATGTCTGCCAAAAGAGTGAGACACAGGCCCCATGATTCTTGGCTCGAAGCATAAAATTGTTACAGATTTTTACTTTGGATATATGTGGCAAACAAAAAAGAAATTACACTTAAGGACCACCTTTTGTTTCAGCCAGGTTAGGAATAGTTTGAACTATTTCTACTCGATAAAAATTATCATTATTTTAATTTTTATGATACATGGGCAAACTTGTGTGGAGCAAAATCATACAGATGAATGGTAGATTGAATCCCTAGTCTGACATATGTGTATCTATCGACAAGGTTTAGTTCACAAGAACATGCTCCTTCGTAAACTGATTCTCGTACTTTTTAACATGTTGGTGGTGGTATCTACATCCGGTACCAACAAACTGTAAGACTTTGTTCAGCGGCGTCATCTCCTTGAATTTTTATTATGCATATCAGAAACCACGAGAGAAGTTTCAAATCTGCACAACACAATAATCATAGTGTGCAGTCAATAAAGAAGAACTGGGGACAAACAAAATAGATACGTACCTTCCACTAATAATCTGGCCTTCCCACATATACAATCTTGGATCACTTTTCTTTCCAATCTGAATAATAAAAAACGAGGGGGCCTGAATCAGCATAGCAGGGAAACAAAGGCAGTAACTCATAGTTCCAAAAAACTGCACACTATGATTATTGTGTAGGGGATGACAGAAAGAGACGTAATGAGGAAAGGAGGAGCAATTGAGGGAAGAAATAATGGTGCTGTTAATTAGTTTCCTATTAATTTGGTAGTAACTTTCTGGTTTTTTGGTAAAAATTCACGCTTTCAAAATGACTGAAAAAAGGATCTGAATGATCATTTTAACATAATGAGGCTTTATTCTAACAAACAACATTTGTAAAGGAATAAAGGTATATGTCATTATTGTCGCTACACAATACAAAAAATATGCACTAAAGTTAGAGAGATATTTGAGACAGGTCAAGATCTTACCGAGATACTATCAATGAAAAGCACCAAAACCAGGCCAGTTCTGCAAACGGTTTCTTTTGATATTTATCCGAAGCTTCTCTGTTGAGCTCGTTTTTTTTTATAACGGGGAATTATATTAGTTTAAAGGGTACCAGTATAGTAGCACTCTAACTGGTAGAGTGTAGGGGACCTGTGCATAGCACAAGAGACCACAAGTTTGTCACAACAACCAAAAGATGGACAGATAGAGCACAAAACAGCACGTAAGCTAAGCAGATAACAACAGCCAGTCGAAAGCTGAAGCCAACGGGCTGGTCGCCAGAGAAACACCGGAGGGCCCTTGCTATCATAGCTGAGGTCGGTGGAAGCAACCTTTGTGAATAACCATCGTCGATGAGAGTTGATGTATTTGTAAATCATCATGACGCATAAAGAAGGCTGATCTTCCACCTTTGGGCGGCGAATCTCTAGCGGCCAGACATGCTGTTCCGGTGTTCCCGAGTCACACGAAACGGATCACCCATAGCGGTCACCACCTTTCTATAGATGGCGAGTACGGCATGTCGTCTTTGGTTGTCGAAGGTACAGCTACCGTCGGTGTGTTCGGACCGCACTGCTGCTGACAGTGAGGCTCCATTGCTTGGTGAAGGTGGTGCTAGTCGAAGTGCTCGAATGTCGATGACAAAGCACAAAATGTCGTTGGACCGGCTGCAACTTACTTGAGGTGTGCAGCTGTATCACACGGACATTGCGGGTCTCATGACGGATGGGCCGGCGAGGCGGTCTCCCATGGCGGCGTCGGGGCCCACGTCCCCAAGGACCGGAGGAGGGCCCGAGGAGCGCGACCAGGAGAGCATGCCGGTTGTGAGGGCCGGGAGCACGCCGAAACGCCACACAAGACCGGCCACGGCCGGCAGCACGGGGAGGCCTCCCGCGGCGGCGCCTGATGAGGCAAGACCTCGGAGGGGGAAGAAGGTGAGTGGAGAGGCGATGAGTGGAGGTGGCGGGGAGCGGAATTCGGCGAGGGAGGAGGCGGGAAAGGCTTCGAATCCGACGGCGGAGGGTGCGGGGTGAGGCGGAAGGTGGGTAGATCTTGGGTCTCCTCCGGCGGATCCAGCCTTGGGAGGACGGGATCCGGCGGCGGCGGACCGAAAATCAACACACCCGGCGGCAGATCGAGGAGCTTTCGTTCGGGTGGAGAGGGGAGTCGGAGAAGGGGAGGAGAGACGAAAATCTACTTCTACCTTATTTAGGCTCACCTCCGGCTCCGGTAAGGCGCCAATGGACTGAAGGCCGCCGGCGATGAGGAGGATCCCGACGACGGCGGCGATGGCGTCTTGCGGATGGAGGGAGGCATGGCGGCTCTTGGCCCAATAGCTGAAAACGGGTGCGAAGCAAATAAAACCTACTAGATCTAGAGGAGGGGCGGCTTCCCTCTCCATCTCGCAAGGTCACCTGGAGCGGCGCGGGGCTCTTGGCGGCTAGGGTTTCGGGGAAGGAGGAGGAGAAGCGTGGCCTTCTGCCGAGCTTGTTGGTTCATGCATGCTCTCGCAGGGCCGGCTCGATGATTTGAAGGGCCCTCGAGCGAACTAATGCTATGGGCCTTTATGACTTATAAATAATTTTAATATAATATATACTAATGATATATTTAATTCTTGAAGAACAATGTCAATAGAAGAAACTAACAAGCAGAAAATAGAACTAGTAAGTTTACCTCAAATAATAACAAAGTTACTAAATTATGTAGGAAAGTAAATAATATATCATGATATTTAGAATTGAATAATTAGATTTGACATGTTAAATATACAGTTAATTAAAGTAACCAAGTAGCAACAGGGCAGGTGGAGTCTGCAGGCCTGGCTGTGTGGGCGTGCGCGTGCGGTTGTATCAGCCGTCGGGGAAGGGCCGAAGAGGACTCGACTCTCAGTGTCTGGGTCGGCGGTGACAAAAGAAAAATTGATGTTTCGGTGATCGACGTGGGACTTCTGGACTGTCTTGATCGCTGAAACAAATTGAAATTTGGATCGTGGTGGATGGTGGGAGGCTGTCTGGGAATTGATATCAGACCTGCTTGGTATTTTTTTACGGAGATCAGGCCTGTTTGGCGTAGGGAGCCTTCTCTTTGCATATCTGATATTGGACCCCTCTTGGCCATGGCCCCCGGCGGTCGCCTCAGCTGCATGGCCCAAGAGCAGCTCTCTTGAGCACTGGCTACGGTTTGCGCAAAATGCTACGCGTACCAGTGCAATAAGATCGAGGGGATTGATAGAGGCGTACACGTGGAATCAATCGGGTGGTTCAACTGTTTTGCAGCCGAATCTTTTCCCGCTTATCACAGATCGCCTGTTGTGAGGTCATCTCGTGTCGTCGCTTCCCCTCTGGCATCCAGTTCACAAAATGTTGCATGATTTTTACTACTAGTCTGTGAACAGAGGGATTTCAAGTGGAGATTTTCCGGTATAGGAGAAAGAAAATTGCTGTCATGAAAGGGGATCAGCGTATTCAGACCAGAAGATGCAACACCATCGTTGGACGGAATCATGGCATACACAGCACACTCTCAATCCAGGCATCTAGAAGCACTGCAGCTGAAAGAATCGTGAGTAATTTAACTATAAAGGAATCTAGTTGCAGCCTGCAAGAGAAAAAATATAACGAAAAGGTGTTGGCACAATCTTTTCTTTGGCAGCCGATTTGAAACACACATGAATCATCTTCTGCTTGTTCTAAAAAAGAAGGATCAGCTTCTGCTCGCCATGCCCTCCTTTGGGCTTGTATTTTATCAAGGCTGAGCCCAGCACGGCCCAAGACAACTTAGGACGACAGGAGCAACCAGAAAAGGAAACATTTCAGGAAAGTGTCATCGTCTTCGTGGAGAAGCCATCCAAGCGCCTCGTCAGTCCTCACCAAGGTTGAAAAAGTCGGTCTAGCCGCTCCGGTTCCAAACCGAGAAGATCAGTCGGTTAACTGGAAAAACCATCCGTTAACCGGTTTTCACTGGTTATTTAATCCCTGTTTCTCACCCTCACACCCGTCGGGATTCATCCAAGATCAAGGAGTAAACATCCATTTCATCATTGAACATCCACAGAGCTAATAACTTGCTGTTCTTTTCGTTTGTCTACAATGACAAATCCTTGCTCCAAATGAGATACAGTGATGAGACGTGCACACAGAGATATCAACAGGTGTAGTATATGGTACCATCTGATCTACAATCAGGTTGGGAGGTGGTTTTTAACCATCTGACTGGGCAAATGTTCGTATATGGGCATTCCGGTCATTTCTACTCCTAGTAGGTGCATTTCTCCATGCTCCCATCAACATAGCATCTCGTTTCTGGTCATTTCTACTCCTAGTTTAATGCATTTCTACTAGTTAGAAGTTTCACAAAAAAAAATTACTAGTCAGAAAATTTAGTTACTAAGAAAAAAAGAATCGAGATTTTCTTAGTAACTAAATTTTCTGACAAGTAGTTCATTTTTTGAAACTTCTAACTAGTAGAAATGCTATTATGGAAGTTTTAAAATTCTTAGTAACTTTTTCGCAGGTTGTTGTAAAGATTTTTTTTCCTTTAGGAGAAGAATAGTATATTGTGATTGAGGTTCTGAAGGAGAGGAAATGGCACAGATTATCGTGTGGTAATAAATAGCAATTGCAACAAAACAACAAGCATTACTTGTGCGGACCTAGAGGAAAGGGTAGTCATCATTGCTCCAGAAGCCTGAAATACTGTAGCATCTCTCGAGACCATTTCTTCTTGATTCCGGGAGGATCAAACTTTTCATATGATTCAGCGATCCCATCCCATGGTACAGTAGCATTTGAAAGTCAGAGATGGAATTACGCTGCAAAAAGGAACAGAAAAATCCAGATGCCAATCATCCTCAGGTACGCGTCCAGCTTGCTGCATTTTTGGTTCCATCCAATCCAACACCTCAAGAAGAAAGGTGCTCAATGTCTCCAGCAATGTCTCAATGTCTTCATATGGACGAGAGCTGCTTGCCGTTACTAATAATTGACGGGAGAGCGGTTTCTGTTAATAGAAGAATTAAGGAAATGTCAAATCTGGGCATCCAGAAAAAGGAGGCCTCATCCTCTGCTCGCTTTTGTGTTGACCGGAGTACTAGACTAGACTTTGCCCTTGACCGCCCACATTGCAGCCGCACACGCAAAACTTTTTTATGTTACTCCCATTCCTTTTTTTTTACCGCAACAAAAAGTCGTACCAGGCATTCTGGTCAGTTTCCACGCTCAACCACTTCATGGTCACTCACTCGCTCATCAATGCTAGCTCGCCGTCGTTTCACAAGATTTCGGGACTCCCTGCGGTAAGATCCTTGTTCTCTCTGGGACATCACTGTTACTCCTATATACTACCTCCGTCCAGAACACTAGACGATACGGGCATCACTAGACGATAGTGCTTGTAAACATTTATTGATTTTCAGGCATCACGTTTGATCATCCGTCTTATTTAAAAAATTTGTAAAAATATTATTTATTTTGTAATAGTTTATTTTAGTCTTAAATATATTTTAAGTATAACTTCTTTATTTTTGTATTTTCACAAGTATTTTAAATAAGACAAATGGTCAAAGATGTAGCCAGAAAGTTGATAAATCCATACATTTCTAGACCAAGTGTGTTTGTTTCCTGTGGTCTAAACTTTAGAATCTGTCACATCAAAAAAATCTTACTATTTAGAATTACTAAATAAAATTTAATTATAAAATAAATTACAGGCCTCTAGACTAATTTACGAGATGGATCTAATGAGGTTAATTAAGTCGTGATTAGAAGACGGTTAGCATCACTTTAGTAAAACATAGATTAATTAAGCTCATTAGATTCATCTAAAAAATTAGCACCAATCTGTCAAAGAGTTTTATCATTAAATTGATCGAAATATTCATAAATAATAAGATTCTCTTTGATGTGACGATCTTAAATTTTAGAGGAAAGAAAACGAACAGAGCCTGAGAGAGTATACTACTATTTGAAAGCCAGAGACGGAATTAGCGGTAAACATAATCCAAGTTGGTGCATTTTGGCTCCGCGCAAGGAACCAAACAAAACAAATCCATTCATAAAAGCATGCCGGGCGCAACTAGACAGTACATATGTACATACTAGATTCAGGGAAGAGGAAGGACGGCGCGGCTATTCGACGGTCCGCGTCGGGTAACCCCGGCCTCCCTATATAGGCCCACGCGGCCCACGACCCACGCGGGCACCGACGTGCAGAGGACGACGTGGCCCATGCGGGCGGCCGCCACGACGGCGCAAAAACGCGTGTCGCGCGTGCACGGTGCCCACGGCGTCCAAATCGCTGAGAAACGAAGGATTCCTCCCGCTATCAGCTCAAGAATATTGAGCACTTATCCTAGAGCAATAACAACATGTCCATGAACGGATTTTGCCCTGATTACACGATAAAAAATCAGGTCATTTTGCCCAAAATACTAGATGGACTACAGTACTTCCATGCAAAGTTCCTGGGCAAAGTTGGACTGCACTCATCTAAGGTTAATTGTTACATGCGTCAGTCAGTGAATGCACGCTGAATCTCTCCGACAGCTCGTGACTGTGCATGGTCCTTAACTTTTTTCTTTTGCATGGTCCATATCCCCTCTTTCCCCTGTTTTGCTCAGTTCAGCCCCCCTGTTTTGCTCTGTTCGCCTCCCCTGTTTTCTCCTGCTAGCCTCACCCGCTGCCTGCTTCCCATGGCGTCCGAGTCTTCTTTTTCTTATTATTTGGTCAATCTCAGCCTTCGCAGCTGGAGTACAGTAGTAACATTTAAACTGTAGAGTACTCCCTCCTTTACTAAATTGTTATCGTCATTGGCTTTTTTAGTAGCGTTTGACCATTCAGTCTTATTTAAAAAATTTCTTCAAATACAAAAAGTAATATGCTACATTTCAAGTTTCTTTAGTGATAAAACATATTGCAACAAAATATATGACATTTGTTGAACTTTATTTGAATAAGACAAATGGTCAAACTTAACAAAAAAGTCAACGGCGACAACAATTTAGTAATGAAGTAGTATTAAATTTCATAATGCAAGAATTGGGCTTCGTGCTCATAAAATATGCATCTAATTCCTTTTGTCAGGAATATAGTATTAGTTAGTCACAAAATGAGTAGTATTTGGCTACAAAAAGGATATAAATCAAACTCCTTCATCGAATGGAAACGCGGCCGCCAATGAAACGTGTTGTATACTAGTACTATGTATTAAGCCCTGTTGACCGTCTGACTCATAAGTGGGACACTGAGACGACCAAGTCAGGGAGTAGTAGTTTCGTAGTAGTAGTGTATAACACGCAGGAGTGATAGTGAGCGTGGCGAGAAACAAAATAAATAAAGGCATAAATGGGCCCGACACATGGTGACCAATAAAATAAAGGCACACGGCTCACATACCAGGATGCATGCATGCAAAGACGTAGTACTACTTGCATGGATGTGGGCCCAGATGAATATTCTCAAGAAAACAGTTGCTAACGTCCTGTAAACATCACAGCAAAAATAGAGAATTTTATCAGGACGCACAAATTAAAGAGTTTTTTCTATTTACATAATATTATTTTTTTGGCAAATGCCAAAAATAACATCACAATTTACTAAATTACACAAATAGCATTCCATGGAATGTTGGGTGAGCCGTGGATTTTCCCGATTAAGCTACCAGTTTTTTCAAGTGAAAACCAGATCGGTTCTACGGGTTATGTGAACCCTCACCCTGAGAGCACGAAACGTGGTTGGCATGAAGTTTTCAAGCGCTGGGAACTAGAAAACGTCTTGGCGATGCTGCAAAAGCTTTTGTGGCATGCCGGACATATGGCTGAAGCATACGCCATGACCGTGTCGAGGGAAGCATCGCCGCTGGTGGACATCGTGGAGAAGTACACCTTGGTGCTTCTCAAGTCTGACATCGAGGAACGCGTAGGTGTGCACTACGCTATGACTTTTGTTTGGATTGATGATTAAGCAGCTTACAACGCGTAGTTGTGTGCCGCTGCAACAATGGTGAAACCGCCGCGGCCGACGAAGAAGACTTAGTCCGTTCATTAACAAGTGCGAGTCGTTTTTTCGTTCCCAGCGTATTCCTGAGGAGGAGAAGGTATGGATGGCTGCCCATAATCTCAATGATTCAGCTCATCTTTGGTACATGCACATTGAACAGCAGGAGGGGTACATGTTGACTTGGCGCCGCTTCGCTGAACTGCTTCATCTACGTTTTGGTCCGCCGCTCCGTTCCAACCGCTGGGAGAGCTAGCAGCCTGCCCCAAGCCGGGGAGTGTTGAGGACTACTAGGAACGCTTCCGGGAGCTGCTGGCTCAGGCTGGGCCTCTCACTGAGAACCAGCAAGTGCAGCTCTTCACCGTTGGCTTGACGGAACCTCTCAGTTTGGATGTGCAGATGCAAAACCCACAAACCTTGGATGTCGCCATGAGTTTGGCCCGACAAGTTGACAGGCGCAACCAGGCCACCCTCGCTGCCCAGCTATCATACCGCATACCACCACGGTCCCGCGGCCTTCTGTCCTCACCCGCACCGACCCCGATGGCACCAGCAACACCTTCAGCTGCAGCAGCAACCGCATCAACAGATCGATCTGTGGTGGTGGCAGGGCGGACTATTCGTTGTCTCACGCCTGATGAGATGGATGAACGCCGCCGCAAGGGCCAATGCTTCAACTATGATGAAAAGTATGTTCGTGGCCACAATAAGGAATGCAAGCGCCTCTTCACCATGGAAATCTCCATGGATAATGAAGACGAAGACACCGATCCGGAGGAACCCAAGGAGCCGAAGATCTCCCTTCACGTCATCACCGGCGTCGATGTGGGAGAGACCATGCAGATCAAGGTCCGCCTGGGCCATGCTGCACCGACTGCGCTGATCGACTCGGGTCAACGCATAATTTTGTGTCTGCGTTGGCAGCTGCAGAAGCAGGACTAGACTACGAGCCACGTTCGGGTCTGCATGTCATGGTAGCCAATGGTGACCGCATCCCATGCCCTGGTGTTGCACGACATGCGCAGTTCAGCGTGGATGACACAGCCTTTCATGCACATCTCTTCATCCTACCACTGGGCAGCTATGACATGGTGCTCGGCACTCGGTGGCTGGCTACACTCGGACCAATCTTGTGGGACTTCAATCGCCCGATGATGGCTTTCGGCACTCGGATCGTCATCTGGTGTGGCAGGGAATTGCCGGGCCGCGCAGCCAATGCCTTCATGCCTGCGACAGCCAGGATCTCCTCCAACTGTTGCTGGCGGATTTCCATGACATTTTCTCGGAACCGCAAGGCCTCCCACCGCCTCGTTCTAGGACGCACTTGATTAACTTGTTGCCGGGCACACCACCTGTTGCGGTGAGACCCTATCGCTACCCGGCTAATCGGAAAGACGAGCTAGAGCGTCGGTGTCGTTCCATGGTCGCATAAGGCTTGATTCGTGGCAGTTCTTCGGCCTACTCGTCTCCAGCACTCTTGGTCAAGAAGGCGGACGGCTCTTGGCGCCTTTGCATCGACTATCGAGCCCTCAATGCGGTCACGGTGAAAGACAAATTTCCGATCCTCGTGGTTGAAGAATTACTTGATGAGCTTCATGGTGCCGTGTTCTTCACAAAGCTGGATTTGAGGTCCGGCTATCACCAAGTTCGATGGCAGCCGAGGACATAGAAAAGACTGCTTTTCGTACACACGAGGACTTATATGAATTTCTGGTCATGCCATTCGGCCTCACCAACGCACCGGCGACATTCCAAGCACTTATGAATGATGTTCTCCGGCCGTTCCTCGGACAGTTTGTTCTTGTATTTTTCGATGATATACTGATCTACAGCACCTCTTGGAGTGAACACCTGCAACACCTCCGTGCTGTTTTCCAAGTCCTCTGTGACCATCAGCTCTATATCAAGCGGACCAAGTGTGCCTTTGGGGAGTAATCTGTGGCTTACTTGGGCCATGTCGTTTCAGCAGCAGGAGTGGCCATGGACAGTACTAAGGTGTAGGCGGTTGTGGACTGGCCGCGCCCTTGCTCGGTTCGAGCATTGCGTGGGTTCCTCGGATTGGCGAGGCTACTATAGGCGGTTCATACGGGACTATGGTTCCATTGCAGCGCCTTTGACGAAGCTTCGAAGAAGGAAGGGTTCTCCTGGTCGCAAGAAGCAGAGGATGCCTTCAATACCCTGAAGACAGCACTCACCACAGCTCCTGCTCTCTCGCTTCCTGATTTCCAAGCACCGTTTGTCGTTGAGTGTGATGCATCGGGTATCGGCATTGGGGCCGTTCTTCATCAAGGCAGTGGACCAATAGCATTCTTCAGCAAGGTTGTTCCTCCTCGACACCAAGGCTTGGCCGCATATGAGCGTGAGCTAATCGGACTCGTTCAAGCGATACGTCACCGGCGTCCGTATTTGTGGGGGCGTCGGTTCATTGTCAAGACCGATCACTACAGCCTCAAGTTCTTACTTGGATCAAAGACTTGCAACAATTCCACAACACCAATGGGTAAGCAAACTGTTGGGCTTTGATTTTGCAGTGGAATACAAACCAGGAAAGCAAAACGTGGTGGCCGATGCGCTCTCCCGCCGTGACGAGGATGCTAGACAGCTGCTGGCCATCTCTGGGCCGACGTTTCCCCTACTGCAGGTGGTTCGCAAGGCTCACACGAGTACCCGGCGCTGGTGGCCCTTCATGACCAGATTGTCCGTGGCAAGCTTGGGCCACCATGGTCTGTTCGGGATGGCCTCGTGTTGTTCCGGGGCGCCTTTACATTCCTCCATCTTCACCGCTACTACCAACCATCTTGCAGCTTGCTCATGACGGTGGACATGAGGGCGTCCAAAAGACCTTGCATCGGCTTCGCCGCGATTTCCACATTCCCGATGCACGTCGGTTGGCCCAAGATTATGTGCGCGCTCGCGCAACTTGTCGAAGGTTCAAGACTGAACATCTCCACCCTGGTGGCCTTCTGCTTCCATTGCCCATTCCAAGTGTCGTTTGGTCGGATGTGTCTCTTGATTTTATCGAAGGACTTCCAAAGGTGGGCGGCAAGTCGGTTATTCTGACTGTGGTCGATCGTTTTTCCAAGTATGCGCACTTCATCGCGTTGGCTCACCCTTATTCAGCAGAGACAGTGGCACGGGCTTTCTTCGGGGACATTGTTCGCGTTCACGGAGTTCCGGCATCACTGGTTTCCGACCGTGACCCAGTCTTTACTTCAGCATTCTAGCGTGCTCTCTTTGCTGCTATGGGGTCTGATCTCCACATGAGCTTTGCATTTCATCCTCGGTCAGACGGCCAAAGTGAAGCAGTGAACAAGGTGATAGCTATGTATTTGCGGTGCATGGTGGGTGATAGACCACGCACTTGGGTCCACTGGTTGACTTGGGCTGAGTATGCCTACAACACATCCTATCACTCTGCCCTGAAAGAGACCCCGTTCAGAATAGTTTACGATCGTGATCCTCCATGTTTGCGCTCTTATGACACCTCTGATTGCCGTGTCGCTGTAGTGAGCAAGACTATGGCTGAGCGAGATGAGTTTTTGGGTGATATCCGCCTGCGTTTGGAACAAGCTCAGCAAATCATGAAGAAGCACTACGACAAGGGTCATAGGGAACTATCGTTTGCAGTGGGTGATTGGGTTTGGCTCCGCCTCCATCATCGCTCTCCTGCTGGCATTCCGGACACTACCAGAGGAAAGTTGCGCCCTCGATTTTTGGGTCATTTCAGATCATTGCCAAAGATAAATGCTGTTGCTTATCAGCTACAGCTACCTCCGGGCACTCGTTTGCATGACGTGTTCCATGTTGGGCTGTTAAAGAAGTTTATGGGGCCTGCTCCTACGGAAGTTCCGCAGCTCCCGCCAATCCATCATGGTGCCATCCTTCCTAAACCTGCAGCAGTGACCAAGGCAAGACTGGCCAGGGGTGTTCGCCAAGTTTTGGTGCAATGGGAGAACCAGCCAGCCTCTGCAGCATTGTGGGAAGACCTTGAAGATTTCCAGTGCCGCTTCCCTCAGTTCCAGCTTGAGGACAAGCTGTTGATCGAGGGGGAGAGACGTTATGTGGGGACGTCAGTATAGCTGTCGTGGCAAAACAGTGGCAGGCTGATACGGCTGTAATTTTAGTTAATTGCTTGCTAAGTAAAATAGTCAGGGTTTATTAGGAAAGTTACGATTTGTGTTAGGAAAGTTAAGATTTGTGTTGAGTTAGGACTCTTCTAGGAGAGTCGGTTTGGATTGTAACTCGGCCGGCTATATAAGCACGGCAATGTCAAGGAATAAAGCAGGCAAGATTTATACAAACTATCTATCTCTCTCTCTCGTTCCAATCTCTTAAGCTCTAGGCACAGCATAAGGCCTAAATCCCATCACGCCACAACAGTTCAGGTCACCATCCCCTGAGAATGCATAGTACTAGCTGCTTGGGAGCAGTCGGTTGGCAGTGGCATCTTCCTCAAAGCCTAAGTGAAACAAATCAAATTTTGCATGTTGCAAAGAAGTAATTTAAATATTGTTTTCAAGAGCTGGTCACACGATTTCTTACGCTGCGAGATATATACTCCCTCCATTCTAGAAATGTTGACGTTTAGGACAACACAAATGAACTAGCATCAAGCTAATTTTGTTGTCTGAAACGTCATCAATTTCAGAATAGAGGAGTATGTCTGTCTGTTGTACAAGTCCCCCCTTGATATACGTAGTGTGCTGAGGAACCTGCCACATGCGCCAACTCCATTTTGCAAGCATGGAAAACTTTGCAATATTTGAGGGCGAAAGAATCCCAAAGGAACCGAGATTAATAGTATATACGACGGAAAATGCGGTGAAATTAAATGGGCATGATCTCGAGGAAGGAGTATGTGAAATTGCCTTCCTGATCGCTGCCTCTCCATCGCCCCCTCATCTGTCGCCTCCTCTCCATCGCTAGTACGTGTAGTGAAGAGATGGCAGTGCCTGTAGACGAGTACTTTCGTGTGGTACCTGATTCGGGAGAAGAAGAAGAAGAGCCGGGTGAAGAACAAAAGATCGTCATGGTGCCTGATTCTGAAGAGACCAGGAGGAGGCTATGGCTGATGAACAACCAAACGAAGAAAAGAAATAGTGGTAGCTTGTTTGACGGTTCAAATAGAAAACTGCACGAATCAAGCGCACAGTTAAATTTCAATCTAGCGCAGGGTAATGAAAATTTTGATTGAGCGCGGGGAATACTGTATTTTCATGCCGCCAATATCTTTTCTGCCGCCAGTATCGCACGCGAAAAAGGATTGGTTTTTTTTTAGCTTAGAAAAAAAAAGGATTGGGGAGATAACGTCGCACCAGATCATGGCTGCCAGCTGGCGGGCCCGATGGTACAACGTTTCCATGCAGGCTGCATTTGCTAACGAAACGTTTTCTGCGGCTTAATTGCATCCTTCGGGAGAATCAACGAGTAACTCTACGGACGGTATCTTCTATCTATATATAGCGAGAGAGAGAGAGACCAGGAGACGCGCTGAGCCAATGCATCATCCGTCTTCCTCCAGATCTAAACACCTTCCCCTGGATCTTGCGGTGGCCGGGGTTCGCCACCGGCATGATCACGATCATGGCCGCCATTGGTTTGCCACCGGCATGGTCGCCATCTTGGTTCGCCACCGGCATGATCGCGATCTTGGCCGCCATTGGTTCGCCACCGGCATGATTGCGATCTTGGCCGCCATTGGTTCGCCACCGGCATGATCGTGATCTTGGCCGCCATTGGTTCGCCACCGACATGATCGCGATCTTGGCCGCCGTTGGTTCGCCACTGACATGATCGGGATCATGGCGATGAAGGATCTTGATCGCCCTTGTTGTGCATGTCCAAGAGGGGCGGATGACGCGCGCGGAGGCCTGCCCACTTCCTCAGCGGCGGCAGGTCGGGGACGGCGCGTTGCCGCTCCTGGCCGGCGATCAAGCCTTCAACTTCGTCAGCGGCGGTGGCGGGGACGGCGCGGGTGGCCGAGGAGGTTTGCCGCACTGGGCCCAACGGCATGGTCCGAACATGCATCTGCATTGCCGCCTGGAGTGCACACCGGAGTGTCATTCAATCCTCTGTTGGCGGCGGCGGCGGCGTGCAGTGCAGGTTCGTCTCTTTTGGTCTTGTTGACCACTGGCGGACCCCACGCAGGAATTACCCGCAGCAAAAAGAAAAGATCCGCGATGGACGGCTCGGAAGCCCTCCAATCTTACGATCCGACGGCCCTGATGTCTCCACGCCAATCGCGGCGGGGAAGGGTTGGGTTTTTCGCCGCGGTGAGCTCCGGTGCGGAGGCGGCGGTGCATTACTGATCCAGGGGCGATTGGTGGCGCGGTGGAGACGGCGGCACCATGTCGACCAGCCACAAGCAACGGGGTCCGCGGCAGAGGCCGGTGATGGAGCCGCCTAAGCCGGACCCAAAGGATCCGCTTGCCGACAGCGCTGACAAGGTTTTCGACAAGGTTAGTATATCGTCCCCCTTTCCGATCCATCCCACTCCTGAGATGGGAGTGATTGACGTTGATCCCTGTTCCCAGTGACGTTGATGCTTGTTACCTGTTGAACATGTTAGACATCGATGCGTGCCCCGACGTTGATGCTTGTTACCTGTTCGATTTGTTGACATCGATGCACGCCCCTGTTCCAATTGACGTTGATGCTTGTTACCAGTTCCATATGTTGATTTGTTGACGTATGCGTGCCCCTGTTCCAATTTATGTTCCTTCATGTCCTTGAGTTTTTGTTTATTTATTTCTATATGTAGTCTCATTTAATGCACCATCTGCTTATAACTTAATTCCTTTGGTTACTATATGATTTAATGCAACATCTTCCTTGCATCAGTTGGAAATGCTCGCGTCCCAATATAGTTGGATTTCGGACGTTTTAGGTCCCATGGCATGTGTCGTCGTTTCTTTATTGTTTGACCTGTGCCTTGTCGAGATTGGTTGAGACACGAGCAAGGTCCTGGCCTCTTCTGTCCAGGAATTAGCACGTTTGTTGGGGGCAACAAGGGACCTGCCTGAGACACATTGTTTAAACCGGCTTACACTAAGCACCAAAGGTTGCGTTAGCTGTCTGTCCGCACTTTTGTTTATCTAAACTATATGATATATGATATAGTTCCTGGTCAGAGGATAGTTGTCTGTCTTGTTCTTTGTGGGCTCATTGGAATTTGCTCAAATTTGCCGCATACAGTAGGTGCTTATTTTAGTAGGTTAGCCATTGATGTAATGCCAATGAAAGTATGGTCCATATATTTTGGTGTTGTAGTAACCTGATATGTCATTATGTACATTATGTACTTGGGATTTTATATTATAATATTTTGGTGTTGTAGTAACCTGATATGTCATGTACATTATGTCCTTGGGATTTTATATTATATTTTGGTGTTTGGTACTAGCTCATAACTTACGTCCTTGGATTTAGTATTAAAATTCATTGTGTGGCTGCAGTCTAGTACTAAATTGAATTGGTTGAAGTTAAGATATTTGAAACTGATTTCTTATGTGTGTGCTGCTCTTTTTTCAAATGAAACCATGTCATTGTTGTTCAACTGTAGACTTGTAAACAGACGGGAATCTGGCTTGAAAATTGTATTAGACAGTGTTTTTTTAGGGCATGTATTATAGACAGAGTAACACTTAATTGTAGTAATTGGGCTCACAAGGTGTGTAACATTTTAACCTCTGGTAAACATCTTTTACTGAAGACAATAGTAAACAGACAGGGATCTGGCTTGAGAACAGTATTAGACAGTGTTTTTTAGGGACAGAGTAACTTCTATACATGATTGCCATTCAAGTGGACAGGTTCTAAATTCTAGTAACTTGCCTTGCATGATTGCCATTCAGAGTAAAATCACATTTTTGTTCCCTGGTTCTAAATTCTAGCATGTGCTGCCGTATTTACCATTTTCTTTGATTGTCAACTTTGAACTCATGGATTTTTTTTTAAACAGTATCCCAAAGCTCAAGTGTATCTTTATGACAGTCACTATATGGCAACCCTATATCTCCAAGGATTATCATCCATTGCCGAGCTTGCTGTGCAGACTGCATTCGAAGAGAGAGGTATTGAACCTGTCATGCGTAGGAACCCCATTGCGCGCTTCAATGGCTCTGATCCATGGAAGATTAAAATCTTGGATATTGTGGTGGCTGATGCTCCAACTCATAACCATAATATTCCAGCTTTACCTCAGTTTGGGGCCATTGTTCTTGAGCTCATCAGCCTCGATTACTCAACATGCTATGTGAGAGATGTTCAAGGATCAGTTATCCTAGACAGCGATGAAAAGCCAGTTCTCCGCAAGCCATTGAAGATCCTGGTACGCCTTGATGACATGTACGTCATGGGCTACTTTTCGTGGAGCAGGATGAAGTGGCGGGTTTTTTCTGATATGAGGCTCACCAGGTACACTTCCGGTGTAAATGTCAACAGGTTCTGTAGCCATTTCAAATTCTCTTCCAGTTATTCTAGCCGGAATGGGCTAGGTGGAGTTCTGGACAAACTGGAAATTGGGCGTGGTCCTCTGATTGCTGCTTTCGATGGCCTTCTTGATGACAAATATCTGACTGATGAGAAGATCCAAGCATACCTTGCCCTTATCTGTGTCACTTTTTCAGAGGGAACAAGAAGGCGTGTCATGTCCAGGAAGGTATACAGGACATTCAAGACTGGAGTATGTGAGAAGTTGATCCCCGACAGTCTGCCGACCTCAAAGTCCCTGCCAAAACAGACAACACCTCAAAGGAGACGTGAACAACAAAGCGCCTATGACTACATACACACCTGGGAACAGAGCTCCAGAAAAATCTGGACAGGCTTCTCACCAAGGAGCTCAAGAAGGAGTTAAGTGACCACCTGAAGATATGTCGGGACATCTCTATGGCCAAACTGGATTGGGACAATGTCAAAATGGAGGATTTGGTTGAACAGCCTAATTGGAACTGATCATTTCTGAGAATGATTTTGTTGAACGCGTTGGCGTTTTGGATCCTCTGTAAAAGACCTGACACATTCCTAATTTCTGTTAAGCATTCCTAATTGAAACCTAAATTTGTTGTTTGTTTTCAAATATCGTGACAGCTGAATTGTTGCAGTGGTTTGTGAATATTTGTTTGTGCGCCTGGTTAGCTTGACGTGCATTCTTAACGACATTGATACCAGAAAGCTTGGTTGTGCAGGATTAAAGAACAATAAACTCTTTTCTAGAATCTGTTGCTGCATTCATCCATCTGGCACCGAACCACGGGATCAAACAGAACCATGCATCTAGTGAGGAGTTAGATCATTTTTCTTTTTTGAATGTCCAAGCTCACATAACTAAAATATGCATTCATGACTCGAGGTCAGTGGAATTTTGAAACAGGGTATATCCAAAGGAAAAACCTATGCTGAATCACGACCAGAGAAGCACCATGCCATATCTTGTGTTTTTTTTTCATCACATTTTTTGGTACCGGAGTAAAAATAACATCCAGTAGAATCTCAGTATGGACTATCATTTTGCATGTCCTTCAAATTTCCACCCTAAGAATAGAACCAGGATCGGCAGATGGTGAGCACTCCCCTACAACTCCACTATCTAGCTGAAGCTGAATTGATCATTCACACTGATCAATAGAGCCTAAGATTCATTTCTTGTGGAAGGAGTATAGCACAAGCTATTAATCAAACTCTTGGGATACAATTACAAAATTGAATAGAAGAATGGAAAGGAAAAACACAGCTGCTGATGCACTATGCAGAAGGCCATTTACTGATTCTATAGCAGCAATTTCAACCAGTGTGCCATTATGGATACATGATGCTCTCAATAGTTATGAAGGAGATGAAGTTGTTACAAACTTAGCTGCCCAGTTAAGCATTAATGCTCAGTCCAAGCTAAACTATACAATAATTGGTGGCATAATAAGATACAAAGGCAGAATATACATTGGTTCCAATTCTTCTCTTAGGTCCAACCTAATTTCATCATTCCATGACCCAGCTTTGGGTGGTCACTGAGGAGAAAGAGCTACTTATCAGAGGCTGAAATTGTTGTCAAATTCATCAAAAACTATCCCATTTGCTAGAAAAAACAAATCAGAAGATGTTCCCTACCCAGGACTCCTTCAGCCCCTTCCCATTCCTGATATGGCTTGGCAACACTTGACAATGGACTTCATTGAAGGCTTGTCCAAATCTGAAGGCAAGGACACAATTATTGTAGTTGTTGACAAGCTGACAAAACATGCACACTTTATAGCTCTCAACCATCCTTTTACAGTGAGCATAGTAGTCAGACTCTTCACACATAATGTATTCAAGCTACATAGATTACCTTATGTAATCATCACAGATAGAGACAGGATCTTCACAAGTAACCTGTGGCAGGATCTGTTCAAATCATTGAAAGTCAAGCTAAAACTTAGTAGTGCTCATCATCTACAATCTGATGGCCAATCAGAAAGGGGAAACCAATGCCTTGAAAACTATCTAAGGGTTTTTACTTGTCCTAGGCAATGGAACTCAAAGCTTGCTCTTGCAGAATGGTGGTACAATACTTCCTTTAATACATCATTAAACATGACCCCATTTCAAGCATTATATGCCACACCACCACCTCTGATATGTGAAAGCTCTTTGCCGGACAACGTAGTTCCTAAAGCTAAAGAACTGATACAAGCTCAACAAACAGTTCTGCAGAGAATCAATTTGCAATTGGCTCAAGAACGCATGAAGAAGTATGCTGACGAAAGAACCTTTGAATAGAGAAATGGTATACTTAAGGATGCTCTTGGTCTGCACAACTCAATCAAGTTGCATTCCAAGTACTATGGCCCATTCAGAATCATAAAGTATAAGCTTCTCTTGCCTGAAGAAGCTCACATACATCCAGTGTTTCATGTGAGTCAGCTCAAAAAGCATATTGGAAGCAAAGTGGTGCCACAGGCTAACCTTCCTTTAACTGACAAGAATGGTAACATCGAGATGGAATCTGAACAAATTCTGGAACGCCGTTTGATTCCTAGTCACAATGAACCAGTTGTTCAATGGCTTATCCAGTGGATTAATCTACCAAAGGAAGCAGCCACATCGGAGGACGCTGACTTCATTCGCAAGATTTTTCCTACTTTTCATCCTTGAGGACAAGGATGTTAAGGGGAGGGCTATTGTCACAACAGAGGAGAGCAGTCTCAATGGCTGAGATGAGTTCACCGTTACTCGTATCGGATGGCTCCTAGTTTTGCTCTGCCCTTTTACTCTGTTATTATCTTTTCCAGCACTGTAACTTTTCCATCGGCTGTATAAAGTCGCCTCCTGCGTGAGGACAGACCAAGACAAAAAAAACTGTTTTTTTATCAAGTATCCTATAATTACCGGTTCATAGTTTTTCCAGTTTCCTTAAATTCCTGCATTAATTCCTTCGATTATTCTCTTATCCTGGTTGGGATCTCCCTGATACTTATGTTACTTTATATTCATCTCTGGCTTTATAGTAGGCATGTCTTATGTATAAGATCAGTCATATTATTTTTTGCATAGATTTTAATTATTTTTACCTGTATTATAATTATTTTTTGTAGTATTCATTTCGTTTATTGGTGTAATATAGAAGATCGATTTCTTGGATATACGATGATGGGGGAGGAAATGCTCTTGTCTGTTTCCATAAGGTTATCCTATTTATTGAAGCAACTAATAAACACACTGAAACAACCTATTTATGTATGATATACCTGAGACCATGTGTAGAGAATAGATTTGTTAGTAAACAATTATATGGATCAAACACGGTGAAACACAGATAGATGCCACTATCCGCAGGCACAACACCCGTTGCCACCGGGGCCATATTTTTCATTCCTTTGTTGGAGTTCACTAAAATTTCCATGCCAACTCCTAAATCTGAAAAAAATAGAGGTGCTGTTTTCATTCCCGTGCTGTAGAATTTTAGTCCTTAACAATAGCTGAGATTGGCAAACAAACACCGAAATAAAAAATTATTACCTCCCGTCGCTTCAAACAGAAAAGGTTCGGTTAAATTTTATTTTATTACTCCTATGAAAACACAGATTCAATATTACAAAATTTTGATAGAAAATTATCGAGAATATGCTAGACCACTTTATTAAAACGAGCAGTGACCAAAGTCCACATAACCCCCTACATTATCATTTGGTTGGTTTACCCCTCCTATTTGATAAAGCAGTTCATTTTACACTTATATCGGTATTTTAATCCCAATTTGCTTATGTGAATTGAAATTAAGCACAGATTGCTCGTACAACCTCAAACATAGATTGTACGATGTGATAAAGTAGTGAACGGGTCATATAAACTCATGATTGTATAAAGTTTTTTTTTTTGCACGACCCACTTTCTTCGTTCACACAACATGAGATATAGATTGTAAAAAAAATGAGGCCAGCTTCCAACTGTGGGATGCATAACACTGCTCTAAAATGCAATAATGGGAACACATACGGACCGATTTCATAAGAAAAACAATGACAATATTTAGCCTCTGGATCGTTCAGTCTTGCATACAATGATAATGCCTCCAGGCAGACTTAATACGACATAACAAACCATATTACCATACATCACGGACTAAAAACAAGGTATGGTATATCCACACGAAGGGGATCAATCACTGACCAAGCAACGTTCACCAACATGTTACATAAGGTTGATGGTGACATGACATTACAATGACCAACATGTTACATAAGGTTGATGGTGACATGACATTACAATGATGAAGATTCAACGAGCAATGCAGTGTCTTGAAAACATCTATGAGAAGGAAGATGGTAAGAGAGCACACTTACATTCTCATATCCGACAACACGTTTTAGTTAAGACAACATTTTAGCTTAATCCTAGTCTACATCAATATCAATAAATTGTAATATTAGAATACTAATAAAAGGCATAAAATAAACTCTATTATCGAATTGTGAGGGTAAAACAAACTAAATAATTTAGACGGTTATCTCAGACAGACTCTGGTGAAGCAAGTAAAGTGATTTTTTATCACTAAAACAAAGCTAATATATGATTTCTTAGAGATGAGGTACACCACTTAAAAACCTTCAGAAGTTAGATTTCAACGTCACATCCAAAAGAAAATTTGAGAATGATTTTAGGTCTAGCATACAGCCTGGGGAAAAAATTGTAAAAAAAAATGAGGCCAGCTTCCAACTGTGGGATTCATAACACTGCTCTAAAATGCAATAATGGGAACACATACGAACCGACTTCATAAGAAAAACAATGACAATATTTAGCCTCTGGATCGTTCAGTCTTGCATACAATGATAATGCCTCAGGCAGACTTACTACGACATAACAAACCATATTATAGTGATTAACAGAATGACCACACAGGCGACCATACATCACGGACTAAGAACCCTATGGTATAGGCACACGAAGAGGATCAATCACTGACCAAGCGATGTTCACCAACATCTTGACAGAACCACAGGTTACCTCTGCTTTAAACCTATCATTCAGATTTGGTGTAAACTTAATGGTCCGTTTACCATCAACTTTACAAACACCAGTACGAGCAAAAGTCACCATTAATTTCTCCTTCATACCGACAACTATGACACGTCGCAACAATGGGATAACTCCTTTACCAGTCATGTCCTCGCTTACCAATTTGCTATCGTACAGCACAAGGCTACGCTTTATATTGGTTGTGCAGGCAGTGATTTCTCCGCAGAATTTTCCATAGACAACTTCAATTGCAATAGTTGCTTCCACCGCAAACTTTTCAACTGCACACGTCACCACCACCTCACTGAGCATAGAATTAAGAGAACATTCAACTAACATGTCCTCCTTGTAGAAATGTGAGGAGCCTTTCACTTCAACAAATCCTTTACTCAGTTGTTTGTCTTTCTTCTGCTTCCCGGCACCCTTGATCTTCAAATCAATTTCAATATATATAGCATCCAGTAGTGCAAGTCCTCGTTTTGGGCCAGTCAATATCAGTTTTTCCCCCTGTTGAATGGTTAACACATGGGAATATGTTGATG
This sequence comes from Chloris gayana, assembly GCA_031894775.1. Classification (NCBI taxonomy): domain Eukaryota; kingdom Viridiplantae; phylum Streptophyta; class Magnoliopsida; order Poales; family Poaceae; genus Chloris; species Chloris gayana. Next base: position 70,503 of record JAUNZO010003745.1, read on the forward strand.
CAATCAATGTACAAGAAATTTGAGCTACACAAAATATGGGCATTGCATTAACATGGGAATATGTTGGTTCAGTTCTATGTACACATATCAGCATAGATCTGAAAATGGTAACGAAATGAAGATGAGCCAGCTATCTCAATGTCAGTCCCACTTAGTTTCAAACTATTACCAGTGGATCCATTGACAGGAACATGTTACTACATATTCCATTTTTCTAAAAAAATTACCTCTGGATCCATGATGGTTAAATGGTAAATTCCATAGAATATTCCACCTCATGTCTCAAAGCAACATAGCAAGCATTAAGCTAAAGTACAACCACATGGATCGAGCTAAAGAAGTACAGCCACATGGATCATGACATGGTCATTATTTGATAAGTAATGTGTGCAGTTTCATATTTTATCATCACACATCCCAGCAATGGGAATGAGAAAATATTACGCACCACTAACTAAGTATAAATGTCAATGAAAATCCCATGTGTTTGCCGAAGAATAGATAGGCATTAACTGCAGGTGTCAGTATGTGCTTCGGTAAATCAGAAACTAAAAGAACTCTGATGACAAGCCCGAAGGTAAATGCAATCAGAAAAAGTATGCATACAAAAGCAGCAGATAACATGTGGCTCACATAGATGGTACACACGTACCTTGTTGAGGATGAGGTGGCTGTTTTCTCTATCGCAGCGGAAGAGATAAACACACTTGTGATCAAGCATGTCTCTAGCAATGACGGTGCCATATACATCGATCGGGAAGCCAACATCAGAGGAGACTATCTTCACAGAGAGGACATTTGCAGAGTTACACGGAAAAAATTGTTCTTCAAGAATTTCAAAGTCGCCAAGGAAGATACTTGCAGGTTTGCACAGTTCATCCAGATATGATGAGCCCGTCTTGACATTTACAGAGGTCGCATCCCCCGATTCCTTGCGTTTTTTAAAGACGATGCCATTCTTCGTCACCAGATCGATTGCTGCATCAGTGTCTCTCATTGGACCAAGGGGTGCTGCAGTGAGACAAAAAAAGTAGGATTCATATGCATGTGCACAACAACAAAAGTATGTGATTTAGGCTTCATGGGACTGAGAATTACAGTCTAGATTTGTTGTCCAATACAGTAGAATTGTCTGATTGATGGAGACGACAAGCAAGTCGACAATTCAGTAAGTTTTTTAGAACTGAAAAAGTAGAGTGGATGGGTAACAAGTAACCGCTTATTTGAGGGGCAGATTGGATGACGTACACTCCTCGTCGAGGTCGAACTTGCCGAGGTCGAGAAAGAAGATTCGGGTGAAGCAGTCTCGGCCTAGCTTGGGGTCGTACTCACGGATCTTGCTTAGGGCGGCTTGCCCCCTCTGCCATTGCCGCTCCTCCTCCTCCTCATCCTGCTCTCTCTCCATCCGCACCTTGTGGTCGGCCACCGCCGCCGCCTCGTCGAAGAAGAAGGGTTCCAGGTCCGGCCACTCCTCTCCCTCCTCCATCTCCATGGCTGCTTGCGTCCTCCGCCTGCGCCGCCTCTTCCTGCGCGTCTCCTTCCGCAGAGAAAGCTTCCTCATCTGCTCCGCCGCCGAAGGCAACGCCTCGCCGCATGAAGCGATGTTGGACGTCAACACATCGGACCTGCGCAAATCCAGCGCAAGCGCCGAGTTGTCCGGCGAGTCGCCGACACCCATGGGAACGGGCAAAGGGGGATCTGATTTTCGCGATTGGATTTAGCTAGGGCACAAACAAGTCCCGTCCCCCTCCCCACTTTCACTCACAAATCAATCGGAAACAAACAAGGTAACGTGGCGTGCACGAGCACGACAATGTCCAATCGATATGGGCCTTCAAAATGGGCTCAGGCTCAGGGCCGATCCAGGTCTGCTGAAAGCAGCCCAGCCGAGCGTCAAAATAAATATATTTTGTCTATAAAATACCCAAAAACAAACTGCAGAATGCTACGTTTACTTAAATTTATATTTATATTTACAAAATCCTTATCTCGCTAGAAGCAGCAAAACTGTCAGCTCGTTTCAGTTCAGAACCAAACCGAGATTCCATAGAAATCGAACTGAAAAGCACATACAGTCGCAAAATTCGTACCATTTATCCAGTGAAAGTTAATCTAGCAAATTAATTACTACTACTCAACGAAATAGGAACAGCTTACCATTTATCCTCCTTCACCTTGCCTGCTTGCGCTTTCCGACTGCGCCGCCTCATCCTGCGCGTCTCCTTCCGCACAGCCATCCGCTCCGCCGCCGAAGCCAACGCCTCGCCGATGTCGGACCTGCGCAAACCCATCGCAAGCGCCGACTTGTCCATGGGAACGGAACGCGGGCAGGCGGAATCTGATTTCGCAATAGTAAATCAATGGAATCGGAAACGTGCGTGGCGTTCACGCTCAGGGTCCAATGGGCTCCGGCTCAAGCCTTGAAATCAGCCCAGCCCAACTACGTTTACTTAAATTTACTTACAAAAACCCCTATTTGGCTGGCAGCAGCAATCAACTGCCAACTGGTTTCGTCAAATTCCGGTAAGTTTGTGCTAATAATGCTTGTCCGTGCAGTAGCATCAGCAGTCAACTGGTTAATTTGTTGCTTGTCCAGGATCACTGACGCCAGAGTGCGGCACAGAAGCCAGAGCCCAGCCACGGTCGTGCATAACCAAAGAGCTTAGATCATCATGACAGTACTATCTACCGACAGGAGAACCCAGCCTATGAAAACAACACTTAAAAGTTGTATTAACAGTCAAAAAACACAAGCAATGTACCAACATCGAGATAAAAAGAAAAAGGGGGAGGCAATACTTGTTCTAATCCCATCTTAATCACCAAAGGTATGATATCTCAGGAACACAGAATCCACAACAACTCTGACGAATTCATGACAAGTTACACATGTAAACCACACAAAACTCTCTCTAAAAATTATTCGACAAGTTCAATTCATGTAACACCCCCAATGCCAATCGACCTAAGAGGACTCGGACTTGGTGTAGATCCTGACAGCGACAGCAAGACCCAAGATGGCGAGGGGAACCAAGAACTGGAGGATCTTGATGATGAACTCGGGGGTCTTGTCCTGGTTGTAGTGTGGTTGCTTGGGAGGAACGTACTTCGTCCTGGCGGGGATTGTAGACGAGTCAATGTCACCCAAGTAGTACTCATCCATCATCGCACGGGCTGTGGTGCTGTGCCCCACATCCTCGAAATCATCAGTTGCATCCTTGGCTGTACAAGGCCCATATGGAAGTCAAATTGCAAGCTAAGAACATATTTACTCACTTGTTAGCTGAACAAAGGCACAAGAAAGCATACCAGTCGATGACAGCAGGACATCATCACCTCCTGGGTGGTCTTCCAAAAACTTAGTCACGTCATACACCTACACAGAAAAATGTGACATTGATGAGGTCACTGTATATAAAGGATAAACTTAAGACTACAAAGTAGCAACATATTGAAGACCAAGAGTCATGTCTACGGCTAGCTGAAAGAGAGCAGTCCTTAGAACAAGTGATGGAAGTCCTTGTCAAATAATGTTATCTGAATGAACATTCAACTTATGAAGGCAAAAAAAGGAGGGTCTAAAACTGCCATTGTCAGATACACTTATTTATACCCATACAGAACAACTGATATCGAAACCAAACCAGACAAAAGAGAGCAATCCTGATATCTGAATTAAAGAAATAGGGATACACTTGTTCAAGAGAACCGTCAGGCCATGGGAAAAAGAAAAGCCAATATCTATATTACAGAAGGTTGACATGATAGACCAGTAATGCTAAGTTAACATGATACAAGTCCTCAATTGTTGGTTAAAAATCATACTTCCTATCCCTAGCAGAACAGCAGAGCACTGAACACAGGTATCAATCCTTGATGGCACCAATGTCTTGTGGGAATCGAGACTCAGTACTTGCACACTCATGAGCAATTTTGTGTGGATTATATTTTAGGATGCTGAACTGGAAAGAGATACATCGGTTCCGGACAAAGTTAATCAAGGAATTGTTACTGATTTATAGCAGATGCTTCTTGGGAAAAATACAGAACTACACATGAAAGAGATACTGGCAAGGAAACCATCAGGCTTTGGGGACATGAAAAGATAAAAAGAAAACATCTATATCACAAAAAAGGTTTCTATCAGAAAACCAGCATCCAAGGTATTGAAATTCCACATTAATTTACAAGATCCCTAATACCATAATAGAACTACTGGCTATGTTTAAGGTCCTTGCTCTTGCTGTCCCTAGCAGAACGCTGATACAGGAATTTGATACATCTACCAAAAACTCGTGCAAGTGGCGAAATAACATGCTTCCAAAGGCGCTTGAAAAGTAATGTGCCACAAATCTCGAGACTCTCTACTCTTCTAACAGTCACAAGGTCAATTTGAGGGGGATATTATACACGTTGCTGGATAAAATAATAGGAAAATCTAGGAATTGTCACTGTGATTTCACTAGCGCCTACTGGGAAGAAGATGGAAGTACACACCATTGAGACACTAGAGACCATGGTCAATTACTGACAACCGAATTGACAGCTCTGTGCCATGACACAAAATTAGCTATGATACCCCGTGTACTGTGCATAATGACCCGTTGTGCAAACTCACTATACAAAAAATTAAGACATGATAATAAGTGTAAGTGAAGACAAGAAAAATAAGATCTTCTCGTTCCATGCTAAAAAGCAAGCAACTACATGTAGGGATATGCGAAAAGTTCAGAATCACACCAAGATTCCACAGGAATCAAACTGAAAAGCACATACAGTGGCAAAATTCATACCAAGTGAAAGTTAATCTAGCAAATTATTAATTACTACTTAACGAAATACAACTGCTTACCTAGCAAGAATCTAATCTAAGAGAAACAAGCTAGAGATACCGGATCTGGCTGCTCATACGGATAGTTGCCGTCCAGCAGCCTACCAACCCCCACAGAATGAGGAGTCAAACGGAGCTACTACCTAGTACGGAAGATTCTTTGTAGCAAGTAAAGAATTCAGTCAAAGAGACATGAGAATTCCGGTGAGCATATCAGCTAGGTACCAGCGAAAATTATGAGGAAATTCACAGGATTAGGACCTCGCTGCCCATGTTCACGGCTTGCAAAGACTAGATCTTGGGCAGGAAGTCGGGGATCAGTCATGACTAGCGGGTCGATGGGGAAGAAGAGAAGAGATGTATACCTTGCCGCCGATGATGAGCCAGCAGTCATCCTTGGAGTTGTGCTTAGCCACCTCCTCGAGGGTGAACACCTTGGTCGACGTCATCTCCGCTCCTGCTCCTCTTCTCCGACGAGACGAGACGAAGGATGGATGAGATCCCGACGGCGGCAGATCCCAAGCAAGAAATCGCGATGACGCCGAGGCGGGGGAGAAGGGGATCGAATCCGGTCCTCCTTTTAAAACCTACAGACAGCTGATGGGTATATCGCTCTCTTACTTATACTTCGTAAATAAATTATTTATTTATTATACAAAATCAATCGAAAAACAATTTGTTCCTTCCTCGGGCTAACTCCACCTACCCCCACCCCACCCGTCGCGTAGCCCACCAACCAACCCGTCGACCCCACTTGTCATTGTGAGTGTGAGTACCAACCATGGCACGTTGTGTGTTTACGTACCATGTGTCACAATTCGAGAATCATGAAAAAATTGGTCAAACTGAAAATTTCAGGAAAAAAGAACACGACAGCATGAATCTGCATACTGAAACACGGGGCTTTTTTGTTACTGTTGTGGGAAAGAATGGATGTGTTCAAGATTTCGCTAGGTTAGTCAATTGCTTGATATGACTTGTCATTGGTATGACCACTTTGACAAAGCTTTATAGCTGGTGAAAACAGCTTCTGCATATCGTTGTTTATTATCATAACTTGCATAACTAAAGCGACCACGTAATCTTGATGTTTAGCCTAATTTTTGCATGTTTTATCATCACAATTTATTTATTGCATATTTCTATACGAAAGTTGTCAAATAAGTTGTGTCAGATGATACGTTTTGCTTTTACATCAACCATCTATAGTCTATACACACTGACAACTAACAAATGAGATCATGGTGACCAAATACTATGAGGGACATACATGTCTGATCAAATTGGTACGGCACTCTACACTTTTATTAGGTTCGTAGAGAGAACAGCCAGTTATCTTTGACATTCCTACTAAAAAAATAAATTAGCTTAGAAAATAATAAACAAATGTATAGAAACACAAATAAATAGCATTTCCCCCATGCATGGGTATCCAGAGCAATATTATTACAAAAATCCATAATTGTTTCATATCTAGATCCTTGTTTGTTCTCAGATCCAGATCTTCAGTTAGAGTGGCCCCACACCAATATACAAATTAAGGAAGATCTTCATTTGATAAAGTTAAACGCAAGATGATATACCATTTCATAAATTAAGATGACGCTAGATGGAAGCTTGTGAACTGAAGTAGGTGTTGAAGGTGGGTTGGATCACGGTTCAAAGAACCGGAGTTAACCAGATTAACCCTCGATTCGAATTCAAAAAATTTCAAAATTTGACAAATTTTGTATAGAAAATTTGCTAAAAAACTAGCGAAGAAATAAAGATTTATGGTGAAAGAATAATATGATATCAAGGTTGTTTCACATAGAAAAAAGTTCACGGAATATAAATAAAAGTAAAACGGTCATAGAACCTTATAACCGGCCGGCTAACCCTCTCTCTCCCAAATCTAAATTTTTCTTTTTTTAGCCAAATAGGAAACATATGTAGTCGTAGGTAATTTAGATAGAACATAGTCAGAAATTTAAGATAGAAAATCATTGACATTACTTTTTGAAAGCTAGGTAAATTTCTCGATGTATAATTATTTGTTGAAGACTATGTGTTAGACAATTATAGCCGAGACATGAGTGAAAGTCATATTTTTTTTATGTGCCATGTATAATTAATCTTGTTGTTGTATGAATTTGAGTGCAAGTCATGTTTTCTATATACCATGTATAATTAATCTTGTTGATGCATGAATTTGTGTTGAACAATATGGGTTAGACGACTTTTTATTGGACAATATGGTTGTGCTATGTCATATGAAACGTATATATTATAAATTTATGTCTAAAATTATCATTAACATTTTAGGACAGTTAATGCATTTTTCCTATTTTTCTGATATTTTTCTTGATTTTATTGTATTTTGCACTCGTCTGAAAACCGATCGGCTAACCGATCGGACCGGTCGGTTAATCGGAATAACCAGGCGGCTAACTGGTTGCCAACCGTCCTGAGAAAAAATGAATTTTACCCGGTTAGCCAGCCGTTTTCCAGGTTATCCGGTTAACCGTAGGGCCAGCCCCGTCCGGTTTCGACGGTTCATTCGGTTCTGTGATCAACCCGCTTCCCTCCGGTTTTGAAGGAGCTAAACATGCCTCTACCTACTACCAAGATCTCAGATAACTGTACATTGGCGCAACACCAATGCTAGTGTATTGTACTTGCAGAACATAAAGAACAGCGGCAGTTTCCAGCTAGGCGGGCATTGGGCATGTGTAACCGCAAATGGATTTGAAATTGAATTGAACAGCTGCACAAAGTAATGTGTACTTTTGACAAACAAAAATTACATGGCGGCCATGAACCATGATCTCTAAAATTTTGCAGTTGCGGTTGGGAGTGACCGGCGAATAAATAATGCACGGAAGCTTCTAGATCAGGAGCTGGTAGTTGGCCAATGCTACTATCGCTTTTGTGGACCGGAACAGGACTGCAGCGGCACAAGTGGAAGAAGAAGAATCAGTGGGCTGGTGGGTATGTTTTTGTTTCATTTTGCTGGTGGCGCCCCCAGATTTGTGTATGAATGGTCCAAGTCCAACCAACCATTCGTATTGCAATTCTCAGAATTGACTTGTACCACATGTCCACACCACCCATCAGTAGTTAAGGGTTGACAACTTTTTTTGGAGGGAAACGCCATCTGGCTTAGCTTTATTCATAGGCAAAAACAGTTACATCGTCAGCCAGAGTGGCTATTACAGGGATCGGGGGTTCATCGACCCAAATACAAGAGGTTTTTGTAAAGAAACACGACTTCGCAAGAACATGTGCGGCATTGTTTGCTTCACGAAAGCAGTGTTCGATTTTAACATCATCAAACCCCCTCCAGAGACTGAAGCACTCCTCATATATGGCAGCTGCCGAGGTTGCCGAGAAACCCCCTTCCATCATCGTTTGTACGACCAGGATGCAATCCGTCTGAATGATAAAACGGTCCATCCCCATCTGCTGAGCTAGTAGAAGACCTTCGCGAAGGGCCATGGCTTCAGCCATTGGAGCATCGGTTACATGGGCCAGAAATTTTTGCGCGCCCCCTATGAAGCCTCCTCTCGAGTCTCCGATAATGACACCCGAGCTCCCTATCTCGGACTCTTCATAGAAGGAAGCATCCACGTTAATCATAATTTTACCTTCCGGGGGTCTCTTCCAACCTTCTATGATAGTTGTCGTTTTTTGTGTGGCTCTCTTATAATTCATAGCCATCGCTATAATGGCCATTGCTGATCTCGCTGGTCGTTGGGATGTCTCCCCATGAGTGACCTGTCTCCTCTCCCACCAGAGATACCAGCCACCGGTGGTTATTAGTTCAGCCAAACCAACATTGTCTAAGTGAGGTAACTTGACACCACGCCTCAAGATCTCCTCTAGCACAATAGAGCCCGACCGGTCGGTGCGAAGGGCCTCTTCTATATGACTCTAAATCCCCACAATTTTCAAACCTCTTGTATCCTCCGGCATGTGAACAGAATATGTTTTATGTCTTCACATCCCGAGTGGCATATCGGGCAGCTGCTATTGTTCCCAATGTGTCCGTTTGCTAGTATGCCGCGACATGGAATAACACCTTGCAGCGCTCGCCGAGCAAAGGTTTTAATTTTCGCCGGTGCATCCATTTGCCGGACTTTATCCCGGACAGGTCTAATTTGTGCTGCACTTCCCTGAACATCCAGGTTCATGCGTGCTCCATATCTATATTTCCATTGCACATGATAAGCTGATTTGACGAGAGAATAAACCACTCCGATTGAAATGCCAAGCAACAAGATCTTCCCTTCCCCGATACAATGGTATTTGTAAGATCCTTTCAGCATCAACCGGCCACATGATTGATCTAATCAGATCCTCATCCCATGTACCATCAATTGGATTTATCAGCTCATGTACTTGTCGTTACTAGGTTCCTTGCCCGAGGGGTTAGCACTTTCAGATTAGAACTAGCTGGAACCCAATTATCTGTCCATATCTTTATCTAGGTACCATCACCCACTCTCCAAATTACCCTTGTTTGAAACACTGCAGGCCCGACAAAATGCTCGCCAGGTGAATGAGCTTCCCTTTTTTGGTCGTGCCTCCGAAGTTTACCATCGGGATAGTATTTCGCCCGGAGTACTCTCGCACACGATGATTCGAGGCTCACATAACGAGTCGCCGGACCTGCTTCGCAAGCATTGCCAGATTAAAACTTTGCAAGTCCCGGAACCCCATGCCGCCCTCCTTCTTTGGTACACACAACTTCCACCACGCTTGCCGGTGCATCTTCCTCTCGATCAGCTTCGTCACCCCACCGATCTTGAGCAATACTATCCACTATTCCTTTACAAACTGATTGTGGAATTTTGAATACCATCATTGCATAGACCGGTACATCTTGAGCTATTGATTTGATGAGCACTTCCTTTCCTCCTAAGCTGAGCAGCTTTTCCTTCCAACCATTCACTCGCGCACGCACTCGTCGACCGGATGGAGGAAGCGATCACTTCGGTCTGCACCTACCAAGGCCGGCAAACCCAGGTATTTGTCCTTCGGTGATTCTGTCATTATATCCAGTCTCTCACAAACCTCCATCTTGACATCAACATGCGTATTGGGGCTGAAGTAAATGCTTGATTTTGCAGCACTTAATTTTTGGCCTGAGTTTGCACAGTAATTATTCAGCACTTTTCCGAGAGTATCCGCATTTTTCCTATCTGCATACATTAGTATCGGGAGTCGTCGACAAAGAGGAGGTGAGAAATGACCGGTGCCTCCCCGGAGACCTTGACGCCCTCCAGCTCACCCCTATCTTCCGCTCCCTTGAGCATACGGGATAATCCTTCTGCTACCATTAGGAATAAGTATAGGGATAGGGGGTCCCCCTGTCTTAAACCTCTTGTAGGTGAGAAAACCTCGGTCTCCATTGAGTTGAATCTGACTTTATACTTGGACTGATTTCACGCATTCCATTATGAGCTGGACCCATCGTGCATCAAAACCCAGCTTATGCATTATACTCTCGAGGTAACACCATTCAACTTTGTCGTAAGCTTTATGCATATCAAGCTTTACTTGCACAAAGTCCTCTCTTTCCCTGCTTTCTCTTAATAGTATGAATACTCTCATAAGCCACAAGAATATTATCCGTAATTAACCGACCCGGTACAAATGCACTTTGATTATAACTAATAACCTCCGGCAAAATAACTTTCAGCCTATTTGCAAGCATCTTGCGGATAACCTTATATACTACATTGCATAAACTGATTGGTCGAAATTCGGTTACCTTCTCGGGCGTCTCCACCTTTGGAATGAGAACAATTGTTGTATCATTCCATCCTGCCGGTATCACCTTCGAATTGACCGCCTCAAGCACTTCTTTTACCAGCTCATCGCCCAACATAGGCCAGAACCTCTTATAGAAAATAGCGTGCGGACCATCCGGTCCCGGTGCTTTGAGATCACCAATACTGAACAAAGCATTTTTCACCTCCTCATATGTATACGGGGCCAACAGGGCTCTGTTCATTTCCGAGGTAACCCGTCTCCGGACATCAGCTAAAGCCAACGGGTCGACTAGCTGGACTTCAGATGTGAACAAATTTTCAAAGTAATTCTGCACCATTGATTTCATTGTTTCATTATCCTCGTGTTTATACCACCTTTATTTTTTTCTACCTAAAAAACGAAACTTTTTATGACGTCTTTTTGTAGAAAGATGCATTCAGTTAACCAACGCAACATCACCAACCAATATGTACGCATGTTCTAAACAAACAAAATAAGACCGTCAAACCAGTCCTTAACTTGTTGCATCCAATTTATTCCGGGGAGAGAGCATTGAAAGCATCAAAGAAATGCGCCAAAATTTACACCGAGGAAGCCATCAATTTTGAAGATTCAATCCAGGAATTTGTATACAGGGTTCATTATTCCTATGATTTTTTTTAATTTTTTCTTTGTTCCAAAGGAAGCCTTGCTTTGGTAGTTTTGGTACCGAGTATGGTGAAACATATGCTTTGCTTGACTTTGACTGATTGTAGCTTCAACCTAATCCACCCCCAGAATAGCATTTGGTTCTTGATGCATGGTGATGCTATGATATTATAGGGGATGTTTGATTGGTGACTAAGGTTGTCACGTCTAAGGTTAGTCGCGCCACAGATTTTTAGACAGCTGTTTGGTTGACTACCATACTTGTGACTTGTCACAGTTTCTTAGCACCCTGTCCCACACGTCATGCTCTTAACTTTTTGCCTAAGTTTGCCACACTTGTGGCTAGCAATTTGTTAGCCACACCTTTTATGACAAGTCACACTTGACTAATCTTAGGTGTGACAATCTTAGTCACCAACCAAACAGGCCTTAAGGGAGCATTAAAAGTGACAAATTTACTGTATTTGCATGGCACTCTATTCCAGAGGACAGAACTCTTTCCCACGCGGTTTCCATGTACATAGAAGGTGTGTAGTGTACCGCAACACTGCTATATTTTCACCACCGCTTGTGAATTAATTATAAAGGGAGCATTAGTCCATCTTAGTACGGTACTAGTAGCTTATGAATTTATTGATGTCACGGACGAATGTTTAGCGCGTGCACGAGGTAACCTCCTTATCTCCAGCTGCATTCAGTGTCGTTCATTCTAAGAGGTACAAGAACCGTACATGCCATGAGCTAGTCATGGTTTTCCATGTGATTGGCATTCCTGCTTTAAGGTCATGACATGCTAAAATCGTCATTGTTGGTTGAGAGGAACCGGCGTCTTTTTTTTTTTCTCACAAGTTTTACTGAACGGCAAATCAGCAGCAACGGAAACAGGGCAGTTATAAATTTTACTCATCGGCAAATCAGCAGCAACGGAAACGGGGCAGTGGAGAGGGGAAATTGATGCTGGGCAATGTAGCAGAAACTTGAGGGGTTTATTCCATTCATGATGGGTTGTTGAACCAAATTAAAGGGACGAAGGCACATACATTATATTGATCGGTCTCGTGCCTCCTCCATTTCTCGATCCATGTCAACAATAAAAGTAAGAAATGTAAAAAAAAACTGAAGAAGGGAATTCAAGTTGGTGGATGGATCGAGGAGAATTGTTGCAGAGAGTGATCAGTCCTTGGTTGGGTAGGAGGCCATCTTGTTGATTCCGCAGAGCCCCTCGTGCTTGCCCGTCCCCCTCTTCATGCGGATGTACCCCTTCTCACCCCAATGCGCCCCCCACGAGTTCTTGACGATGACGTAGTCCTGCCCCTTCTTCTCCGTGCCGTAGCCGACGGCGGTGACGCCATGGTCGAGCTCGGCGCCGCATGGCCCGTCGAAGACGCCGCCCTTGTAGAACTGGAAGTGCCTGCCGGAGGCCTCGATGGCGACGCTGAGGGGCTGGTGCGCGAGCGCCTTGACCAGCGCGTCCTCGTCGTTGGGCGGCACGTCCTCGTAGCCGGAGATGGTGACGACGCCGCCGTCCTTGTGCTGCGCGCACTCGCCCTCCTCCATGAGGTACGGGTAGGCCTCCTCCGTGTGCAGGCCGCCGTTGTCGGCGATGTAGGAGAAGGCGTAGTCCATCATGCCGCCGTTGCAGCCGTTGTTGCCGTCCGTGCTGCAGTCGATGAGCTCCTGCTCCGACAGCGACGTCAGGTTGCCCGTCACGATCGCGTTGACGCCCTCCACCGCCGCCACCGTCGAGAAGGCCCAGCAGCTGCCGCACTGCCCCTGGTTCTTCACCTCCGTCACCGCGCCCTTCTTGCGCCAGTCCACGGCCTTGGGAACCTCGTCGCCGCGCACGCCGCCGTACCGGAAGGGAGTGGAGCCGCCGCCGCGGTTGGGGGCTGGCGGCGGAGGCCGAGGTAGGACGCCTTGAACTCGTCGTGGGTGAGGTCGGCGAACGCGTTCAGGCCCAGCCAGTAGCTGCTCACCTTCTTGTTGATCTCGTCGATGTGCTTCAGGTTCTCCTTGAACACCTCGAACCGGTGAAGCTTCTCCTCGAAGCTCGCGTACGCCTTGCGGTACTGCGCAACCCACTCCTCGAACAGCTTGATCAGACGGTCGTGGCTCTCCAGGTCCTCAGGAGCATACCCCACGATGGAGAAGTCCCCATGAGGGCGAGCCTCTGACAGTACTGCCATCCACGCCGCGGCGCATATCACCGCCATGGCCACCACCGAGAGCTTCGTTGAAGAAGCCATTCTCATCACCAGTGTTCAGTGCTGGTGATCAGTAGAAGAAGTTGCTGTGTTTGGATGCGAGATCGAACAACACAACGCATGTATTTGTAGCCATTCTGGGCAATGATGCTTCCAAGCAAAGCCACACGCCAAAAGCGAACAATTTAATTAGTGTTTCCAGCTGAATCATGCCATGGCTTCAAGCTTTGTTCTCTCATGGATGGATAGACTTTGCTTCCAAGCATGCCGGGAGCAGAGACACAACACATGCTTGGTTACCTGCAAAGTTCAGAGATGGATGCGATCTCTCAACTTGTGCATTCTTCAGGGAAAATAAGCTATCTGAAGCGAAACTGTCCGTAGAACCAAGGAAACCTGACGGATGAACTATCCTTGTCAATTGTCTGGAGTCCTTTCGATGCTAAGTGCTTTGTGTCTCTGCTGAATGTAGCATACAGGAATGTTTTCCGTATCTGTTCACACTTCACCACCAGGAAAGGCTATCTCAGTTCCGTAGGTGGTACAAACTACAAAGCTCTTTCTCTTTCCCTGGGCAAACAGAACATCATCTCCTGGACCACGGCTGCTACTTGGAGTAAAACAGGGGCATCTGAGGCATCATACTCTGTAAAGCTGTATGTGTGGTAGCATACTCATCTCTCATGCAGGTCAAGCAAAAAAAAATATCTCATTGGTTCCTTGTGGAATACATTTGTCCTAGCAAACAGTATCTAGAAAATATCTCTGAATGCCCATATTTTCATGATAACAGATAAGGTGATCCAATCTTGTGTAGTACACACATGCAAAGATGATTCAAGTAACCAGCGGCTGAATTCACCTTTAAGCTCAGTTTCTATAAATGACGGCTTCATAGGCATCATGTTTGATACAGTATCAGCTTACACCACAATTCATAACAGAAATGCAAATAGAGGGGGTCTGGGTCCTCGACTGAAGATAACTGAAGGCTCAATGCCTGACACAACCTGATGCATTACTGAGAAAGGAAGGAAAAAGAGAAAAATCACAAGAGTTGGAGGAACAGTACAAATCATAGCATTTTCCGGTTCAAGACGCTTCTTATCAGTACATCCATCCAATCTATACCAGCACTACACAGATATGGGTCAGATATTTTAGATTGGAGGACAATGGAAATGCAGGACAGAACTATCCTTGTGGCTTCTCGTAACTATTTTGATCCCGGAATTCTGCTATCTTACTTCTGATGAAATCTGCTACATGAGGCTGAACAAACATGTGTGTTGGATCAAGCATATGCACGATGAACCTCTCTGATGCAGGCATAGAGGCATTCAGATTAACAATGAACTGTGCCATTGGTATGTCACTGCAGAGGGAACAAAAAAAGATTAACATGATATCGGATTTAATATTAGAAAACAATTTCAAAGGGAGCAAAGAAGAAATCAAATGATACATTGAGTTGTATCAGGAACTTACCAGGAGATAAACAGGCCCTTGATTGCATTGACCATTTTCTGTGAGCTCTAGAAAACAGAAAATTACCTGATGGGCAAACAAAAACAATGTGAGTTGGAGGAGCAAGTGTCAAATCTGGTGTGAATCTTCATCGAGCCAGAATTAAGTGGTATTCTGATGAATATGGCCAGATTTGAGAAAAGAATATTTCAGAAATGCTAGCCTGCCATGGATTTTAACTATTGTGAATGTTCAACAGGTTATTATCATATACATATTGAGTATATAGCTTTCAGAAATGCCAACCTCGTATAAATTGTACAACTGCCACCTCAATTTTTTTCAACATAAAACTAGCAGGCATGAAAGACAAACACTAGACTCGTTTCAGTTTTTTTGCTTTGTATGAAAAAAAAAACAAAGGCAGTAAAAAATGGTATATTTCCATTTGTGCAAAATACTAAACTGTTCCAATTTTGAACCAAAGCAGAACCACTCTATATGGAATAAGAAGAAAATTCTACAGATGCAAGCTAAAATCAAGTTGAAGAATGGAAGACAGTACATACAGAATGATAGAGCGGGTCGGTTTAAAGATTAAACCCTATTGTCAGGCTGCCCAATCAGATCAGTAAATGTTGGAATAAAGATTCCGTTGTTGAAACATTTGTCGAAAGAAATTACACCACCAACAGTAAATCTAATAGATGGAGAAGAGACAATTGAATCGGAACTATCTACTATTTGATCTGATAATCCCAATCGGAACAGGGCATTTGTTAGCAGTTATTAGTAGCAAGTCGAGGAGAGACTGGAGGCAGGCGCTCTCACCTCTGTTCACTGCCCGCCGCTTGTCGGACCTGACTACCCCAATCGGCCGGCGCGGATCTTCTGGTATGGCGGCTTCCTCTTTTCGCTGCACTCAGCCTGCCGCCTATCCAACACGAAGCAGGCCGCCTCCCCGTCGCTCGTTCGGTCGCCGGCGCCGCCGCTCCGCAAGCCTCCCCTTCCTTCTCTCTCCTCTGATGATGATGGGAATTGGGATGGGTTAACTGGCCGAAGGGATGTTGGGCCTACTAGTGGACCGATGAACGAAGCTCCAGATGATGGACCCAATTCCTCTCGTAAGAAACAAAATGTATGGGCCTAATGCAGCTTTGAAAGGGCCCATTGATCGACAGCAGAACAACAAGCTCGAAGCTCATGGCTTGGCTTAACTCGTGACTAGCTCGGCTCAGACCTGCCATCTTCGACCCAAAGAACAAGGGGTGGGTCAGCTCATCACCGATGGTGGCTCTGGCCCGATGCCCCGGTCTGTCCTTGCCATGCCACCTGACTCGCCGCTCCTCATGAAGGTAACCCTGTATAATGAACCTCCCAGCAAACAGGGTGTCATCCCTTTTTCTAATGCCAAGATATTGACCACGCGAGCGAAACTCGCAAAGTGGACGGCGGGGTTGAGGTTGAAGTGAAGATCAGCTCGCCGGATCTCTATCAAGTGGCCGGCCGACTACAACAACACCGACATGCTCTCAACTTGTTGGTCCCGATTCTAAGCCTTAATTAATCTTGCTATTCCGTTAAACCCAAAAATTCATCTCATATATTCTCTTTCCCAAGGCAGACACTGAATAATATTGATTTTGTTCCTACAGACAAAGCTTTTTGATTTAGTGTCCTGCAGACCAAGCCAATTTTATAGTGTCCCGTAGACAAATAACAACCCTATCAAAAATGTCATATATGCATATGACTCAAATTTGGTTTAATCATATTGTGTGTTGTGAATTTAGTGAGGTAAGACTGTATCCATTGGCAAGAATGTATTTTAGGTATCTATTGGCAAGCCTGAAGGTGATGGTGATCTTACTCCTGATAAGGATAAAGATTACAAGGATGCCAATGCTCTTTCTGTGGACGTCGTTGTGATTGGAAACCTTGCAGAGCATCTGCAAGATATGTACATTCATCAAATAGTTGTCAAAGAGTTGTGGGATGTTTTCTGCACATATTGCGTGATGGTTTAGATGTTGGTAGTGAGTTGTATATCATGGAGCAGAACTATAATTGTAAGATAGCCGAGGATAAACCTACTTTTGCAGTCCGAGTGATGGTAGAAGGTAGAGGGACGAGCCCCATAGACCCATAAAGACCGGGTTACACACGGTCCCTCTCGGAAGCTGCCACACGTCCTCCTCGGCGTCGTCCGCCATGTGATACGGAGGAGGATGGATCCCTTCATATTGTTTATATAGATGTCGAAGCAGGAGCTCGACCAAGCCGTTAGTTGCAATTGTTCGAGGATTGCATTACCCAGGTGATGAAAATGTTATAGTACACATTAAAGAGTGTTACTCTACAAGCTATAATATGCTAGTGGTTTTGGGTAAAAGGACAGTCATATTATTAGCTAGGATCCTGCAATGTTCAGTAGCAAGCAGCCAAGCACGACGAGCTTGCTTGGTACGGCAAAGCATTACTCCGAAGCATAGGAGCGCTCACTTGATTTTGCCATCTATTTTCTAAAATCTTATGGAACTATTATTATTTTAGTTAATAGGTCCTTTAATTCAGTACACTATCTACTACTACTAGCCTTCAGTATCTAAACTCACAATCGTTCAGTACATGCATCGACAGCTCAAAGTTCCAGTAATGTCTTACTTTTTTAAAATAGTATTTTACATCTCCTTTCGGTCAAGATTGAAATGCAGGCCGCATGACCTTCAATTCAGCCATAATAATAATCTGACGGAAAAGGTTCTTTGCTGAAACACCTACTATACTTGTATAAACTTTCTGTAACAATTTCTCTAGAACATCTTGTGGCCTAGTGAGTGACATTTATCACATAGTAAGTAACAACCATTCCAAGAGGCCTGATGACCCGAGACCGACGGCATATCTTTGGAATCATCAGCTAGTTTAGGGCAGAAGAAGGAACCAGTACATCTTTGATTCACTGCTGTGGCTTCTGAAAGGTGTTTTGGTTCCTGAAGTCGTCGATTTTGGCCCTGATCATGCGCTCGGCGTGAGGCAGCACGAGCAGGTGCGTGGAGTCGAGCATGCGCACGATGAACCTCTCCGACGCCGGCATCGAATCGTTCAGGTTACGGATCAACTGCGCCATCGTTTCGTCACTGCATTCAAAAGAGCAGGAGGATGATCAGTAACAATTTTATGATGACATGACAGGGGAAATCGATCGGTTGTACTATTTAGTTAGGAAATACTATATAGGAGCACAAAGAAGAAGAGTGAGTAATTACCAGTAGACGAGCACGCTCTTGATCGCGTCTACCATCTTCTTCTTCTCTTGTGGTTCTTCCTCCTCGCACGGAATTCTTTCGTCTAGGGTTGGAGTTGGACAAGCCGACTAGCAGGAGATCGAAGAGAATGAATGGAACCTCGTGTGCGATACGATCGGATGGATCCCCTGTTTGTTGGATATATATAGGCACGAGCCAGGATCCGACTCCAACTCGAACCGCCCTCGATCGGGCTCTGCCGCAGAAAATTGGAAAAACAGAGTCGGACTCAAACTCGACCAAATTCTGATCGGACTCTGGCGCCGACCTGTCCGTGCTGACGTCACGCCCACGCAACACCCGCCTCTTCGCATCCATGGAGTCCCTCTGTTTCTGCTCCATGAAGCCAAAAACAAAAGGCGGCATCAAACATGCTTCCTGCAGTACTCAAAGCATGGTTCCTTCTACCAGATGCACCGAGGACGAATCGGATGGCACTAGTACTTGTAGTTGTAAAGAAGAGGAGTCACGTTGCAAACATGATCACACAAGAAAGAGGGCTACCCTGAATTCAATCATGGAGTTTTTCGTCAAGCGCGGTTCAAAGCTGATGTCGATGCTAATGCATCTCGTGGTGAGAATCCTAGTGAAGGTTGTTACTTGCCTTTCAGTGCTCTTCTGCAAACCAGCTACTGGTAACTGCCAATGTCAATGCTAATGAAGCAGCTGATGACACAGCAAGCCTCCCGAATCACCGCCAGAAAATGCCCAGAACAAGAAACTACCTTTGCTGGAAGAGATCGTGTCGCCTGTCAAATTCTTTCCAAAACGGTCGCTGACCAAGGTGCCGGCGTTGGATAAGGTGATCGACGACCTGACCGACATTACAACGGACCTTGGAAGATTAAGATCAGGACGTTCGTGAGAGAGCGTGTTCTTGGCTCTTGCAGGGAGTTGCTCGGATGCGGTGTTACTCTTCATGGGTTTTCCAAGTCTTGTGCTTGGCTCGTGGTTGTGTCCCTTGATAAATGTCGTTTCTTTTACAGGGACAAAAAACTGAACGATAGTATGTTCGTTAAACTTAAAAGAATGGCAATTCATTAGTCCTGCAACATTTGAATAGCTAGTGATGCAGTTCTTCGTCAGGAACTGCATCAAGGTTGTGCACGCTTCACCTTGGGCGATGGAAATTATAAGACGTTTTTTACTTTCAAAAATCACGTTTGATCGTTCGTTTTCTTCAAAAAATTTATACAAATATTATTTATTTTATTGTAATTTGTTTCACCATTAAAGTTATTTTGAAAACAAATTATTTGTTTTTATATTTGTATAATTTTTTTGAATAAGACAAACAGTCAAACGTAATCTCTAAAAGTCAAAAACGTTTTGTAATTTGAAACGGAGGGAGTATAAGCCAAAGGTACATGTTATTGTTTAAAAAAGAACCATATATTATGATGAAATGACAATGTCCTGATGTGTAATAAATTTAAGGGTGTGTTGCTTACTTTGGAGTGTTAAGTGCCTACAGACACTTGAATTCTTAGTGTTGTACTACCATAAGCACTTTGTACAACGCAACAAAACGTAACTTATGGTACTTATTATGGGTGACTATATAAGGATAAGCAATTTTATCAAACAACTTGATTGTTTATGCTACAACAAACATTGTAAGCAGAATCAGAAATTTTGACAGATAATCAGTTCTGAGCATATAAGCATAAACATTGTCAGACGCATCCTAAGTTTCATGAATAACCAACCTTGCAACAAATTCAGATGCTCCTAGGGCGTTTTCAAAATCAATACTACTGCGTTTCTAGTGCTTCTTGAACTTATTACTGAACTGCGATTGAGTGATAC